>JBCJKH010043138.1:0-20074 GCA_039877255.1 Loriculus beryllinus
AAATCTCAGTTCTCTTACAATTTCTGCAAGAAGGACGACTTCCCATCCTCCCTCTTACAAATGACCTTGCTCACATCGATGCAAAGAAAAGCTATGAGATGAAAGCAAACTTTGATACAGGTAAGAATAGGACAAGCACAGCATGATGTTTCCATCAAGTTTTATCCCTGCTTCCAAACATTAGCTTATGAGAAACTCCCTGAACCAAAGATGGCTTCTATTACATAACAAACACAGTAGATCACCTCTCCATGAACTTGCTCATCCCGCCTCTGAACCCAGGTCAGCACATAATACCCTGTGGTAAAAAGTTCCCCAGCTAATTACACAGTGAGAAGAACCACCTCCATTTGTCTGTTTTGAATCTGCCTTGTACTAGCCTCACTCATTTTACCTAGTTCCAGGAAACAACAAAAGACAGCTGAGCTTTATCTCATCCCTCATCCATTTCTGCCTCTCCCCCGATCATTATTTCCACAAGCCACTGTCACATCTTTCTTCTAGCTGCCTTTTCAGAGATAGGAAGATGTAGACTGTTTCATGATTCCTTGCATAGAAATCAATGACCATGTGTGTGGCCATTCTGTGAAGCTTTCTTCTCCATGTTGAGTATCCTTTTTGAAACAGAATGCCCAAAAAAGGAATGCGATGCTCAAAGGATAGATACATTGTCTGTCTTTCTTACAAAGAACAGAATTCATTTTCTGCTTCCTTATCAAAGTATATATACACACTAAAAACCACATCATAGCCACATCTGAAATGCCACTATGGTATTTAATTGACAAACATTACTAAATTAATAAAATTTACACTGAATTAGCCAGTGGAATATCCTGTCAAAGTGGCAGAACTATGAAGAAGTCTTACCAAAACCAAAAAACATGGCGGAGTTAAAAGGCAATCCTTGCAGATCCTTCCAAACATCACATGAGCCACATAAAATAGGAGCTATATTGCATTTACAGTGATCTATTCAGAACTTCCCCCTCTGGGCTATTACTTGAGCTGTGTGACAGCACAAAATAGATCAGTCTACTCTTCATAAATAGACACTATATTCTAATAAGAGACCAAGAAGAAAACAATGCCACAATTTTATTATTTTATCAAAGATAAGTATTTTTCACAAAACAGCAGGAATTCTCTCTTTCCCTCTTACGCTCGCATTGCTTTCAATCACTCAAGCACAAAGAAAAATCACTCCCTCTCTTCAATTTCATCTGAGCTCAAACATAGCAGCACTCGCATTGTGGTACCAGCATCACCAGCTTCATTGTTTTCTTAATATCCTACCAGCAACTGCAGTAGGAAAATGATGTACATTAATGGCATAAGTATGGTTTGGGTCCCCGGATCAAATCTGTCCTTTAGGCTAAGGGTTCCACATCCCTATACTGAAAGTCAAAATAGCAATGTTTGAAAGATTCTGTACCCATCACAACACAAAGGTATGGAAAAAGTCACCTTCTTAGATTTACCATGTTTCAGTCAAACTCCTTACAACAGGAAAATACAAATATTAGCCAAATGCCATGGCTAGAGTGCAAGGTCTCCTATCACAGGACAAAAACACTGCAGTAAAACTCTCCAAAGGTGCCCTGACTGAAATGAACATTAGCACATATCTAAGACACACAATTTATTTGCTCTAGGTAACAATGCTTTGCAAATGAGCTGACATTCAGACACTTTCCACAGAATTTACCACTGACGGACAGCTGTCACTTATTTAATCAACTCCCACTGCATAATATCCAATCCTGAGTCTCCAGTTCACTGTTCTGCATTCTTCAAACCTTATACAGCTGTTCTCCCTAGTAAATGGATAGCAAGTCATTCCCCAAGAACAGTAAGAAACAATCCAGTAGTGCTTCTGCTTCAACAAAAATACAGAATGACCTGTTGTACCATACAAGGAGTGTCCCAATTGCCCTATTTTTTCCTTAGACCAAATTTTAATAATTAAAAATATCACTACCAAACCCTTCAAAAATTAAACAAAAAACTCACACCAAAAACCTCCAACAACAAAGAAATGAAGGAAATGAGCAGCTCTAAGTACTTTGGCCATAGCTGCTCTGTTGGTCTTCGGCCACATGTCAATGCTGCCTACATTCAGGTGGGCCTCTAAAGAGGAAATAAAATAATCCTGCCACTTTTAAGATATCCAACACAACTTCTGCAAAAGAAAATCTAACCTGACTCTTATTTTTCTACAGTCAAAAAGATGTTTTATTGGATATATCTGAGAACTATCCTTTACATGTAGTTAATCCAAACGCAGAAAGAAAAGCACAATGACATTCTGAGTTTTATAACTGGGACCTATGCAGCGCTGCATTTCAAAATAGTAAAGAAATAGTTCTCAAAATAAAAATTTCTAATACATAACATATATCAAAGGTAGTTTCAGCCACAGTTTTCATGATAAAGAATCCTGAGTGCCTGGAACACTGTTATGGGAATTGTGTAGTCATTATTTACAGCCACTCTCAGCAGAGGACACATCAGTTGCATAACTCTGCACTGCAGCACTGAACTCATTTAGGATATAAGGTTAACATCTTGCAAACATAACAAAATTTTAAATGCAACTAGAACAAAAAGAGAGGAGAGTAATTAGATCTTTAGTTCTGACACCTGATGAAATGTCATTACAGATATCTAACCAATGGCAACTTCCACAGCACAGCTGTCCCTGAGATTAATACTTAGACCTCATTCTGACTTGGAAGAAAGATGATCCCTTGCTGAATTAGCCCTCCCCTGGATTTTTAAACAGCAACATCTTTCTTAGGAGATGATCCAAAGCAGTTTGTACGGCTTGAAACTAAAAATATTATAAAGCTCAAACATTAAGATTCTATTAGATTCTCCTGATTTTCATGTAAAGAGGCATGCATCTATATGAGCACCATGTCTTCTCCATAGTTCCCATTAGATGCTTTGTTTTGTCACAAAGGAGTTTCCTAGCTCTCTAAGGCAGTTTCAAAGCAATGGTCATCCACAGGATTTCTTATTTTTGACACAGCTAGTGACTATCTGGTGCCTACCACTCCACTGTGACATCTGATTTGGCGTCATCTGCTAATGATCTCAAGTATTTCCTAAACCACAGCATTTCAGAGTTCCAGTATGTCATAATCTTCCTTCTCTCCCTCTTCACATCATAACAAACCCAAAGCTATGACCTCCTGTTTGACTCACATAAAAGGAGAAAGATTAGGAGTTACTGACATTAGCAGTTTCTGCAATCAACTGACAGTCACAAGTGACAAATGTAACAAAAAACCCCAAACTTATCCCAGCCAACTATGTGAACAGCCACACAGCAGAGCAAGGATGAAAACATAGAAGCTTGCCCTTGTCCTTAGTGCACAAAAGAAAGCACAATAACAGTTTTCCACAGTCAAATTCACACTTAGATAATTCTGACCACCTAATCCATCATTACAGACACCAGTTTAGTCTTTGAGAGTATCTGGAGAGAGCTCAGTACCAGAGCTGCCACACAGTTTCAGATTTTAATACTAAAATTTGGCTAGTCCACATTTAAAGTCTGCTTCCTCTCACTAATGTCACATCTGTTCCGCTTCTGCTGGAAACAGAAACAAATTAGTACTGCCCATTCGAGTGCCACAACTGTAGTTTTTAAACTGTTACCTACAGTCTTAGATGGTTGCAGTCTCCCAGGAAGTTCAACAACAAAGTAACTTGCAGTTAGTGATACTCAATTCTTTATATAGGGTCCTGCATCCTTCCCTAGAGGCTGGAAAATCTGAGCTCTACAAATAAATGCTGAAAAATCACTTTAAAGCCATCTCTCCACCAGCAATTTCCCACAGCACTCTGTCTGGTGATGCTACTGCAACAGCAATGATTTTAGCAAAGATAGATTTTTGAAGGTTACAGACTGATAGATTAGTGAATGTGGTCCAACTCATAAAGAAGACATAATGTGGTTTAAAACTAGCATCTCTAATCACCATAACCCCAAAACAGATTCATTTATAATTACTTCAATTATTATAGCTGATACTAGATCAGAAGCCTAATACTAATGTCGGCTTTAATGCTGAAGCGAAACCAGCTTTCACAATAATGAGGGAAAATCATATTGTTTCCTAAGTACAGAAAGTTACAAACTGCTGCATAGAACAGGAAGTGACAGCAAAACACTGGCACTTAAAAGGGGAACTGGAAAGTGCCAGGTTATACGCATCACATGATTATAAACACTATTCTGAGAACCATCAGTTCAGATGCAAACCAGTATGACAGATCAATCTGAACTTCTAGAAAAACGGCTCTTATTTATAAACACTGTTAAAGTAAAGCTGGTCTGTTCCTAGTTTCCAGTCACTGTTTTTTTGCTAACCTGACTTGAAAAAGTGACCCTATACTAAGCCTACTTAGTCACTTGTAACAGCAGTTTTAAAAGTATCCATTTAACAGAAGTTAAGAAACTGTATATATCCTTTTAACTTTAGAGGAAAATAAATACTGGAATTTAGTTCCAAATTTACACAAAGTGATTCTTTTCTTCTAAAGAAAAACATCCTCACTATATTTGGGCTGAAATCATAGATCATACATTAAAACTAAAAAAAAATACATTGTAATTTTTAAGAGATCTGCAAACAGCATAGTTTACAATATCTGAAAGTTGGTTCATGTCAGCTAAGCAACGTTATATACAATTCATATTTTCCTATTTAAGGGAAAGAGGACAAATCTCATCAGCATGTGTCCAGCCAAAACACATTTGCATTGTATTCCAGCCTCCCAAGAATGTGACTCTGGAAGACAGACTTTGTTCTCAGCAATACATATCCATTTACCCAGTGGCTCACTGCATTTCGATGCATGGAGAAGGCACCCAAGAGGACCCAAAACTGCACAACAACGTAAGTGGTATGCTGTAACCTATTTAATAATAGATAAGTCAGAAAACCAGAGAAGGGGAAAAAATTCAGTCTTTGGCAGAGTTCTATGATTATTATGAATCAGAAAGGAGTATTTCTTTTGCTTCACCCTACATAAATCACTGTGAATTATCTGCAACCCTATCCAAAACCTGCTTTCTGTGAAATCCCGGGGGGGGGGAAGCCTTTAGAAAATCCAGCTACAACAGCTACACTTCCATTGGCAATGGTTCTTCTTTTGCTCTGCTGCTGCCATTATTTATCTCTTATACTTAACGTTCATAAAGTGTTCTGGGGATAAGCAGTCAGCTTTGAAAAACACCTTACAAGATAAAGTCATATTAAAGCTATTTCACTTGATGTGCTCATGCTGGCTTAAACAGAACCAGCACACTGGGGATACACAATCCTAGGCTATAATAATGTTTTACACTTATATACTGCCTTTCACCCAGAACTCCAGAATTTATAATATATCAAATGCCAAAGTATTACAGATGTAAACTACAAATTAGATAACAGAGGTATGTTTGGCGAAGATCCTGTGGTAGATTCTACCTCTCACAAAGAATTTCATGGCATTTCTAATACGTACTCTAACCAGAACTTAATGAGCCACTAAACATACCTGCAACTCTATAAAGGTATTTTCCTTGCCTTGTCACCAAGAACAGTTTGGTTAGAAAAGCTGTTTGCATCCAACCATCTGAAATTCTCAATTTGCAAAGCTAAAATTATACTCCAACATACACTACCTTAGCATACGATTGTAAAATGAGTAAGTTTTTATATATATGCATATATATGCAATGGTCGATTCCAATAGATATTTAATTATGAGTTGTCTCTCAAAGGTCTTCTGTAAAGCCACTTGGCTCTGCAGAGATGATACAATGAATGACATCACTGAAATGATGATCTGAATAAGGCCGTTTGACAGGACATGTCCTTATGAGAACAGCTCAAGTAATATGTTTACCATGTTGAGAGCACCTTCCCATCCACCATGTGGTGCAGTATTATCCTGCACAAAAATATCACTCAAGGGCAGTGCAGTACACAGAGAATGTCTAAAGTATAAAAACTGTTATCTAGCCTTCAGTTATCAGAGGATGATCACTTATCAGGATGATTCCTGACCACTGTCATACAAGGCCTATGTTATCCTTGTCAAAGCTAAAATATGTATCAGATATTCCACCTGATGAGCTCCAAGATCAAATTAACTCCACAGTGCAGGATGCAGGTAATCCACTTAATGGCCATTAATTATTTAACCCAACTCTTCAAGACAGTGATGGCTTAACCAAACCAGGTACCACAAGTAAGCCAGGTACCACAAGGGCTACAAGGAAACCAAGAGTCATAAGAGATCAGACGCCACAGACACCAAAATTGTATCAAATAGGGTACAGCTTAACAGCTTGCATTACACAGAGAACAAAGCTGCATGATCTGATACCTTCTGAGACTTAACACCTACTGAGATGCACATCAGTAGGCGCACCATCCATCCCCCCACAGTAAGCCCATCTACATGACTGACAGCTATCTCCTGGTTCAGATCTGCACCCACACGCAATTTGGCAGCTGCCAAATAATACTTGACCTGGTCTGCCCCGAAAGGGGTGATGTTGGCCTTGACTGACCCGACGCCCAGCCCCACGAGTACCAGTCCGATGAAGGTGGCTGTGGCACAGTAGCGGGTGGCTCCCACCTGGGAGCAAGGCGTCATGGTGGCGTTGGCGGCCGGAGAGGAGCAGTTCTCTACAGGGAACAGGGGGATGTCCCCACAGAGGCCCTGGCGGGTGTGCGGTGCAGCGATGACAGGGAAGGCCAGCATGCCCAGCAGGTAGAGTGCCATGCTGAGCAGGATGGTGCCAAACTTGCCTAGGAGGGCATCAGCCAACCAGCCACCGAAAGGTGACACCAGGTAGGTGATGCCCATGAAAAGCAGCAGGGCCTGGCTGGCCTGGGCACCCTCCCAGCCGTAGGGAGGGCCGTTGAGGAACAGCACCAGGTTGGAGGTGATGCCGTAGAAGGCCACTCGCTCCAGCAGCTCGGCCAGCAGCACGGCAGCGCAGGCCAAGCGCCGCCCATGAAAGGCGCTGCTCGCCGCCCGGCCGCGCTCCGCGCTGCTCAGCAAAGGGCTACGCTCGCTCGGTTCGGCCTCCTCCATAACAAGGCCTCAACCCGGCCCCGCCGCGCACCCACCGAGCGTCCCGGCCCGTTCCGAGGGAATTTCACCGCGGCCGCACGGCGGGGCCCGGCACGGCCCACCCGAGCGGGCAGCAGCGCGCCGCCATTGGCAGAGGGGCCCGTCACTCCGCTAGCAGCACAGTCACGTGGGCGGCTGAGCTGCAGGGAGTGGCTAATGAGGCGAGACAGGGCGGGGCTAGCTGGGGGCGGGATGGTGAGGACCGGAAGTTGCGGGGTGGGTCCGCGCGGAGTTACCGGCGGTGGGGGAATCCCGGGTGCGGTGCTGTGTGAGTGGTGCTGTCAGTGCCAGGCAGTCGGTACAGCTGTGGTGTGCGGAGCTGCACCGGGGAACGGAGCTGACAGCTTTGCACCTGCAGCGGTCCCCTCGCCGCTTGCATTAGGTGGTAAAGAGAGCGGGGCGGGGAGAGGAAAAATGATTTTATGGTAATTTCCTGCGTTAGCTCAGGCTGGGAATGCTATTTTAGGTCTTAACTGGACGTTATTAACGGCGTAGGAACCATGAGAGCCCTCCTTTTCTGCTTAGGTTTATCCAGCAATAACAGTGACAGCGAAAGTACAACGCGGTTTGTTTCCCGACTTTGCTTCTCAGTCGGAAAAGCAAAAGCGAGGAGTGTTCCTTTAAAAGGTCCATCCTGCAGAAAAACCGCAAATATGCCTTGTTAATGACTCTTGTCCGCGTTAAACTGCCACTGACAAATGAAGCCTGCGCACCTCTGTGCTTGGAGCTGCTCTGTGGGTACCTGTCCCACTAGACAGGAGAGTGCCAGCTGGATGTGTGTTACATTTGGTGTTTGAGGTGAGGTTTATCTGAGGTGTACCTGCAGTAATAATACGTCATAAGTATATGTGGAGAATGAAGACTGATTTGAATGGAACAAAGGGCATGATTAAAATGAGAAAACATAAATTAGTGGTTGCACGATCAAGGCACTAAGATGTTCTTTTGCACCACCATCACGTATGTTGAGGTAGAGGTCATGCAAGTATGTAATTGTCTTCAACAGCGGATCATAAAGTCATATTTTGGCCAAAACAAAATGGGAAAGATACTCTTGGTTGTTTGTCTTCAGTGAAAAAAAAAGTAAATTGATTGCCATCATATAGTTACACCCAACGTGTGTATGACAACATTTTTGGAGCAGCGTTGGTAATTGAGCAAGCAGTGCTTGTAAAAGTAAATATTAATTTAATGATGGGCCTTCATAAATAACATATGCCATTAAAATGACTCATTAAATATATTTACTCTCAAGTAGTTAACTTTTGTGACATAGGACAATAAGGAAAATGGAGCTAGCTGTACAGATCACATTTTGTGAACTGTAACATGACTGATTCTGTCATTTAAAAGAGTACGTGTCAGCTTTGCCCAGCTTAATGCAGTATGTCAGTTGTGCTTACATTTTCTAAGGGGTCTAATAGTGTTTGCTAGAGATTACAAAGTAATTTGACACACTTTGTATTATTGTGTGTTTCAATATATGCATATACCACATTCTAGAGGCCCTTCATAATTTAACTTTGTGAGTGGAGCGAGATTTTTATATTGGACTGCCCAACAACTGTTACAGACCCCTAGCAATGCTGAGTAGTGTTTGAATTGTACATTATAAAATGTTATTTAAATCTTCAGGTACTGAGAATGTAGGTGTTCTTACAGAAATTCATAAGCTACTCTTAGAACCCAAACATTATTTCTGGAAGTACAGCAGCTTCAGGAAGGTGGGTTTAAATTTTCCTCTAAACAAGAACACATAGCTACAGTATATGTAAAACTTACTCATTAAGATATATCCGTGATTCTTTTCTTTGAATACAATGAATGCACTTACGTCTATATAGTGATGCATTACTGCATATACGCTTTTTCAGAGAGACAACAATACTTAATGCTGCAAAGCATTTTTACCTTTTTTCAGTCAAGGTCTATAGCATGAAAACCAGAGTCACCATAAATAGTAATAAAATGTTAAGACCTCTGAATGTTTCCCTTATTTCCTCTTTATTTCCCAGATGACAGGTTAAGTTTCCTCATTTGTCTCATGGAGCAGGCCTTGTTTTACATTTGCATTTTTGTCTTTTTTGTGTCACACACTAAATCTGCTGAATAGCTGTTGTCTGGTTTTACAGCTAGCAGTGGTGCAAAGTTACAGTGGCCAAGCTCTCTGTAATTAGGTCTCTCTTGCAGATATCAAAACTGCAGCTTCCTTTTAACCCAAAACATGTCTTTCTGAGCATCACCACATATCCTGCTTTAGGTCATGCAGCTAGGAAATGTCCCTGTTTTGGATGATATAGGCTGTTTCAGGTACAGGGCATGGCTTTGGTGCCATGCAGCTGTATGGCAACTAGATGAACTACATTGTGTGTGTGTGATCTTAGAACCAGAAGGAGCATCTGTTGGGACAGGATTTAGAGTAGCAGTGTATCAGGAGACAGAAAGGCAGCTGCATAAGCTTCATGCAGTAGTGTGATACATTACAGCTCTGTTAAACTGACAGTTGTACAGCAGTGATGACTGGTGCTAGATTTGAGGGTGGTAAGTGCTCTCAAAAGCTTGAATATGCTTCATATAGCCTGCTTCCAGTGAAACAAACTGCAAAGCTAGAATCCTGACTGGACTGACAAAAGCTCTCTAAATTTCAACTGAGCTGGGGATTTCATGCCAGTAACACTTTTGAAAATGGTCATGAAAATAGCTTGGTCCTGTCTACCCTTAAATTAGTATTTATACAAGATTTGTTGCTCCTGTAAGTTGAAACCATTCTTTTTACCTTGGGTGGAGTTTAAAATGGTCTGAACAATGTTGTGCTGGATTATTTCTAAGTGATAACTCGGTGAGATGCAGACAGTTGAACATAGCTCTGCAGCATGAAGACCCATTAGCAAAACATAGGCCAGTGTACCAAAATGCTTACAATTTGCCAGAACATACTCAAATATGTATCTTTATAACTTCTAAACCCTCAACTCCTGCAATCATTCTCAGAGATCCACATGAGTTATTTGAAGAAGTACTATTTTTAAAATTACTAACTCTGAAAGCCTTTCTCTGTATCTGGCATATTTTTCTCCCTCTACCTGATACTGAGACTTGGAGGAACAGACTTAAGCCACAGTACACAGGCAGTGCAGTTTGTAGACCACCCTTCCTACAGCCTTGGGGAAACATAAGAATCCATGTGGCCCTGTAGTGAATTCCATCAGGAAACCAGAACAGGTTATGAGTATACAAGCAAAAAAGTAAGTTTTCTGTCAGATCACGCCCTCTTTCTCATCTGTCTTCCGGCCACAAATGTCCTGCATGTATTCTCAATGTTTTCACAAGATACTGACCCAAATCCAAGACGATATCTACAGTCAGCTGCCTGGCCCCTATCAGTCTCCCAACAGACTCCCTCAGCTCGGTGCCTGCTGCTCCACTCATCTGGTCTTTGGTGCTCACTGTGTTTGTAATTGGGGTTTATTTTGAAGATTGGCTTGGTAATTTGGACAGTTTTCTCCCTCCTGAGTTTAGGCTCTTCCTTTTTTTCTTTCCTGCTTTCTTGTACCTTTGGGTTCTGCCTGCTGCTGTGGAAGCTGAGTTTCTTCACCAAACCTCTCCCTTGGACTTACACACCTTTGGCTCTTCATTATATGGCCTTCCTGATGTTTAGCGTGGTCTTTGACCATCGCATTGCCTTGTTCTTTAGACTAACCCATTCCTCTGGCTTTTCTACTTGTTGGCATCTTACCCACAATTAGCATTTTCCCCATTCCTGCACATGATATGAGCCACCTCCATCTTGGGAGACACATGGCAACTGCAGCATAGCCTGAGGAGATGGTGGCTGAGACCCACCTCCTCCTCATGTTCTCTCTGGAGACCTTTAATTTAAGGCTGCCCCGAAGCCACGCTTTGAGCCCATCATCTTTGTGCCGCTAAACGCAAACACGCGGTGCTATTTACAGGTGAGGGGCTGGCACAGGACCGGTCAGGGCGCGGCCATCCCCTCCGCAGAGGGATCCCACCACCCTCAGGGTAGGCGGGCCGGGGCCGCGGCAGGTGGCACCCGGCCCCGCGGCGCGGTTTCCGGGAGGCTTTGGGGCCGCGTCCGGGCCGCCGGCAGGTGAGGGGGCGGCGGCGCTGCCCGTCAGTGAGGTGGCTCCCGCCGGGCGGACAGGAGGGGCCGCTATGAGGCTGCTCTTGCTGGCGTGCCTCCGAGCGCGGACCGGCAACGCGACCACCGCGGCCCGGATACAGTAAGTGTCGTCCGTGCCCCGCCTGCGATGCGGTGGGGTCGGGGATCCCGCTACCTGGCCTCCCGCTGCTTGCTCTTACCCCTTGGAATCCTCGCCGCTGCTCCTGCTTGCGCTGCCCGCTCCTCAGCGAGCCGGCGGGGACGGATGGGGGCGGTTCTCCTGCGCGTTGAAGCTGCCGCAGCCCTCCCTGGCGGGCAGAGGGGGCTCCGGGCTAGTGTGGTGGGGCTGGGGTCCGCGGGTAGCGGGGGTTATGCGTCCGCCATTCGCTGCCCCCGCTGGCGCACGGAGGCCGCGTCTGTCTCGCCTCAGCTGTGGGGATGGCTGCCGGGGGGTCTGTGAGAGGGCCGCTGAGGCAGGGCCCCTCCAATAATGCCGGCCGGGGCCTGCAGGCTGGAATGGTGTCGGGGGCAGCCCCCGATGTGTCTTTGCTGTGGCTCGGCCTGGACAACGTGTCCCCCTTTGCTCCATTACTGGTGGGTAAGAGAGAGGGGGAGCTGAGGGGTTTCCTCACAAAAAATACCTCAGAACCAAACCGAAGCTGATCCTGCTCGGGGCAGGTTTTGGGCACAGGTGTCGGTTGCATTTGTAGGGTGACCCAAGCTCACAAGCCAAGAGCAGAGGTCCCCTCACTGGCCGCCCCACAAAGCCCCTGTAGAGCCGGTGTTAGTGGAGCAGTGGGTTTTTCTAAGAGGTGCCTGCTTTGGGGAATACCCAGGATGAGATGAGATGTCAATGTGAAGAACAGGAGGCTCTAGGAGCTATGATGAGAGTCTGAACTGAAGCCGTCCTGCAGCAGTAGTTCTACAAGAGCTACTCCAGTCAGCGCCCTTGCTCTAGAGATTCCACATGCGGCTCCATTGGGGGTTATGGATGCAAATCTGTAGTGCTTTGGAATAGTTTCGACCAACAGAACTGCATAAATATTCTTAATGTCCCTATTTAACTTTGTCTATGACACCTGGGAAATGGATGTGGCTGACTGCATTTCCAAGTGCTTTGCTGTGCACGGGAGTGCTGTTTAAAAGAAATACAATGGAAATTAAAATGTTTCAGAGTGTTTTTTGCCTTCTGAGGCATGAACTAAAGACTTGGTTGCTTTTTGCCTGTTCGAGTCATCCACAGTTTAGTTGTTTCTCTTAGGATGCACCTTCTAGGGTAACCTTGTAGTGAAGTTTTTCCCGACCTCAGTCTGCATAGTGTCACGTTTTCAATGTTATGCATTCAAAATAGTCCTCTGATACTAAGTTTTTGCACTAGTTGAGTCATACCAAGTTCAGACGGGGATTTGTGCAGGGCTACTGGTTTGTGTAAGATAATGGTAGAACATATCTGCTGCCTCATGTTGATCACGCAGGTGTTGAAGTTTTAAAGCAAATGGAGGCTAAAGACCAGATAAAGCTGAAGTTTTCTGAATTTTGCAGTTAGCAAATAAGTATTAATGAACAATAAGTATTAATAAAATGTTGAGATAAAACAAATATGTTATGTTTATAACACATTCTTATATTTGTGCATACCAGCACAGAGTTCTGTGTGGTGGTTTGTGTGGCATTCTGCATTTCCTTTCGACTTACTTTTTGCTCTCATTGAATTATACAGAAGTAGTTATTCTTGGGGACATCAGTGCTCATTCTTCCTCCATAAGGTTATTTCTTATACCTTTACAAATTAAATATTCACTTAACTTCATCTTCCAGTTGAACTTTGTGGAAAGACAAACATTTAGACTGTGGAGCTGTTTGGAGATCATTTAGAGGAAAGCAGGTTTTGCATTATTTCTAGTTAAGCTAAGTCTGAGTAACACAGAAAAACAAATATCCACATATTATTTCAAATTGTTTTTCAATTACACTGGAATGGATTGTGATCATGTAAGCATACTCTATCAAGACATAGTGGTTTAGCAAGGTGCCCTTATGTGAATCATAGTAATGAGCACTTTTGGTTAACCTTCTCCAGCTGTGACTCCTGCATGGTGGCGTGAGCAAATGTGTTTTAGTGTGAAAGATTTGGTGAGGTGCTACAGCTCAGTAGGCAGATGGTTTAACATATTAGCATGTTAATGCAATCATTTGCAGCTATGTGAACACATCTGCAGTGGTCTGTGTAGAGTATATCAACTTGCTTTAGCATCCTCTTGCTTTATAGGCATACTGTGTACAAAGTGGATGCTGCTTTCACGTACACCTTCAAACAGAAAGAAAACAAGTGAAAAGTCAGTTTAATTCATGTTCACAATAAAGGTGGATAAAGGATTGCTACCAGAAATAGTGTTTGAAAGTCAGTAACTTGTCATGTTCAGTTGCTATCTTATCACCTACCATAAGTACTGTTTTTCATAATAATATAAATGTGCCTCTTTAGGAAAAAGAAAGAAGTCTGATAAGGCAAGAGAGTAAAGAGCCTAGTCAAGTCACAGCTATCACTAAAACCATCCGACTCAGATACTTCCATCTAATACTGGTTTTCTTAAGACTTTATGCCATTTAAAAATAATAAATAAGTTTACATAAGATTCTGTGATTCTGTATATAGCCAAAGGTCTGGGGAATGCCACTTCTTACAGTAATCTGCCTTGCCTAAGGTTCATATGGTAACCTTTGTAGCATATGTGATAGTGCATTGAAAGATATACTTTCAATTAATACTGGATTTCAGTTGTATCTGAGTACATGCTTATATATGTGTTTGTTCACCTTTTTTTATAACTTTTGGTTAAGTATAAATGAAACAATGAAGGTGTCTGCAGGTTGGACACTTGCCAGCATAAATTTATGGTTTAATATCACTGGGTGTACCATGTTTATGGTATTACAGCTGTCTCTATAATTACTTCATCTTTTCATAAAGAAAATACTAATTTCCCGAGTTGGAAGTAACTGGTGACAAAACTGACCAGAATCTAATTTGGCTAGAAATCAGTTTGCTAAAACAAGTGATATAATGAATACGCTGTGAGCTTTATTCCTGTATTGATGTGCATAATCTTTAATCACCTTAAAACCTATGAGCAATGAGTAGAGAATAAAACACTAAGCAGAAGTCTTCGGTTAGGCTGTCATTCTTCAGTCTGAGAAATGAAATCAAAGAAGGTGTTAGGAAAGAAAGTAAATGAATCTTCTCTGCCCCTTGAAATGTTCTGTTCATCTTCTATTATTTGGTAGTAAGGAGGAATAGAAATCTTGAATTAATTGGTTAATTAGAAAGATTTAGATTAAGCATTTTGTCAATAGTTATATAATTTTGGAGAGAGAGAGATGGTTTCAGTTTGCATTTGAAATGGGTGACTTGAGAGAGCCATTTGGTAAATCTCCAGGTAATCAACTGCAAAAGAATTAAATCCACAAATTCAATAATGCTCTTTGCAGTTATTTTCCGGCTTCGACACTTACTGGAGTAATTCTGACCAGCAGCTTTTCTTCTGTTTAGTCTTACTCTATCTGCCACCATTAAAATCATACAGAAGAGCACTTGTACAGCAGGAGATCCTCCTCTTTTGGTGGTAGATCACAAGAGGTGTTTCACCTACTTACGTCAATTTGCATAGGTGCTGTGCAAATTTAATAATGCTGTTGTTTGCATGGCCATTCCCAGAACAGGCAGCTGCAAGGCAGGCATTCATCCTCCACCTTTGGAACTGAGATGCAGTCATTTGCATGGCCTGCACTTGATGTATGTTGCATCCCAAAATGTTTTACATGGCTAGACGTATTTATAAGGCAGGAATAAACTTTGCAGAGTTATTTTGTCTTTCCAAAGGACAGTTACTACTTCAGAAGGATTCTCTTCGCATTTTTACTTGTGTTTTAATTTCTTTTCTTACTCACGGTAGACTTTATTCATACTTCATTCATGCCAACAACATTTCTCTGTGTTGTTTAAGGGAGAAATTTGAGAGAGAAATAAAATGAAGAATGCTTTGCTTTAACAAGTAAGAAAAAAGAGAATTTGCAATGCAAACAGAGAAGATTGAGCAGGGTTTCAAGGTTTTCTTGCAATTTGATCAACTTCAGTGGGAATTGTGAGTATTCAGCTATGGCTGAGTTTCAGAAAGGCAGTGGAAGTGACTCTGCTCACTTAATGAGTTCTGAATTGGGCTCTGTAGATTAACAGTAGTTGATACATAGCTGCTTTACAGAATAGGCAGCCTAGGGAAAAAAGGTAATATTTTTGGATTAAGCCTGTTGTTCTGTGCCATTCAAGATGTGTCAGTGTATCTGCCTACCAGGAACTTTTTGGAAATCAAACATTCTTTGTCTGCAAGTAATTCCATTGAAATACTGGTTGAAAATTAGAACGTAAATGTTTCTGAGAGGAACACATAACAGAAAATGAAGCAAGTACTTTAGAAGTAAACATACTTCTTGCTCATTTGTTTCTATGCTATGTTTGGAGCTATAAAACTCTTTCTGTATATGAAGACCTGGAACTGCAGATTCAGGTTGAAGCTTGGTTATAAAACATCATGTGGTATTTCATAGTCGTGTTAGAGAAAAATGTTTTTCTATAAAAATCTTTAATGAAGTGAAAACATGTCAGAAAATGGTTGTACCTTTTGGCAATATCTCTCTGCAGATGGTATAGATCCAGAGCAGACAGAAGTTTCACTTATAAGCCTCATGATTTCCAAAGAGTTTAAAAAATACAACAAAATATATTGATTCCACGAAAATTAAAATCCGTGGAGCTGGGAAATATTTTGTTCATTGTGCAAATGTGTATATGTATCACAGTGTAAGCAGTGACTAATATAACATACTCTTGAGTCTTTCATAAGTCTTTCACACTTACTGAATGACTGAAGTTTTCCCTGTTTGGTTACTTCCTAGTATAACACCGAAAATCTGGAACTTCATTTTTTGAAATGTTAATATCCCTAAGCAGTGGTATTGGCTTCCATGTGAGTTTCAGTAGAAGGATAAGGCAGAGCAAGGCAAATTCTGTATCAAGCAATAATCAGTGGTTGGTAAGACACTTGGAAATTTATCTACCACATACAAAACTGTAATGGAGAGAAAATGTGGCCATGAGATTTAGAATTTTCAGTGTTATCTTAGATTCACAGACAGCAGGAGACTATGAATGTTCATTTTTATTTTTCCTTCAGAAAGTATTTGTTTATGAAATGGCAAAATAATGTGAATACATAGTTGCCAGGAGGAGAAAAGATGGGTAATGTATCTCTTATGTCTTGGCTTGATTCAGGGACATCTGTGACTTTGCAGACAGATCAGCCTTCAAAAAAAATCTGCAGTAACTTTGCAGCACCCTCTTATCATGTTTCTTGATAACAGCATATGTGTGAAAATCTGCTTTTTTTATTATAAAGATGAAAAGTCATTTAGCAAATATGAAAATATCACTGCAAATTTCAGTTCTTAAATACTCTCAATAACTCTGCTTCCATGCACATGTATTTCCATATATGCATAATCTGAAGCCTGTGACTAATCGTGTTGAGCTTAATAGTATGTTTGTGATTAAAGCCTCTTTACATCTGGGAATTTGAATGATTCTGGGAATAATTTGATAACTTTTTTCGTTGTTAAGCTATATGTACATTTTTTACATGCTTCTGAGTCATTATGTATAGAAAAAAAGTTGAAGTAATAGAGGTAAAACACAATTTGTGAGCCTTGGAATACCTGAGGGAGTCCCCTTCTATTTACTGCAGAAACAGCTGCCATTCAGCTGTGAGATTTGGAGCTGTGGAAACTGTGGAGGAAAGAAGTAGTATTCATTCCTAGTATATTAAAAAAGGTACTTTAGATCAACATTCCTAGCTGAGTTTCTTGATTCCCAATGTCCTGAGAGACTTATTTTCAAATTAATTGTAATATGCAAACATATTGCTTGTACATGATAGTGATTTATGGTAATTGCAATACTGATGGGGAAAGAAATCTTTTAGACTATTTAATGAGCACCTGTGAAATTATAGAATACATGCATGAGCATCCCAACTATTTGCCCAAGAGAATTTCTTTCCACAGCTGTGAGATTTGGGCATCATTATTTAGTTATAAATTGAGAGCCTCTTCCAAAAAGCAAGCAGGTACTTGGAACAAGTTCATGGGACAGCTGATGTAAGTAATTGCTCAACAGTGTAAATAAGGAGCTTACAATCTGGCTGTACTTTATTATTTACTAGTACTTATTGCAATTTATTGGTCTTGTTTCAAATGGTGAAGTTAAAAGTAAAATGTGTTTCTTTTTAGAATAAGGAAGAAATACAGCACCATATGTTGTGCCAATGGAGCTCTGTCTGATATAGTGCTAATACATTCCTTCCAAGGCCTCTAGACATTTTACAACATTTTTAGCACCAATTTCTGCAGTAATGACTAACTTCTGCAGGACAGAAAATTACATTCCTTGGGAGGATATGAAATGATCAAGAAACGAAACAGCGACATTATCCAAGAAGCTATTGAGTTAGTAGGATTTTAATGCCAGGACAATTAATACGCTATGAGAAATAAATCAACTGGAACAATATGTAATAAGCGGAAAGCATTCTTGTGGTCTTTTTATAATATTGAAAATGTAAACAGTACATGTGAGCAGATACGATGTGCTAGTTTTTATCAAAATATGGATTTTCTCAGAAATGTGGGTTTGATCAATGAAAACATTGATAAATGACTCTGGTTTCAGTGGGAGGAATTGTGAGCCTGAGTATAAAAGAAAAGGCTAAAACAAAGCTCACCAAAATGCCTAAAGTATAGCTCCCTGTAGTCAATCAGTTTCTTGACTTAGGCAGTCTTTGAATCAATGTTTTAATATTAGGAACCATAAGGATAAATAGGTAAGCTAAGGAGCTGTGGGGGTTTGGTGTTGTTGGTTTGGGTGTTTGTTTTGTTTTATGTTTTTTCTTTGTTAGCAATTGAGGTGTTCAAAAAAGACTGTGAAAATGTATAATTACTTTTGTGCGGGTTTTTTTCTTATACTTCAATTGTCCTGTGCCTTTTTTACAAATGGGTAAAGTAAGACAAGAAGCAATTAAAGCCACCATCAAACAAAAAGGGGATGTAATTTTAACTCTCCAGTTTTATTTAGGTATTCATTTATTTGCATATTCTGTGTTTTCAGTAACATTGATCAGCTGGATGTATTTGTGCTGTTTTCATTCAGTGGCCTTTCTACAGAGCAAGAATCTAAGAAACTCAAGACAAAGATCTAACACGCTCAGTTCAAAAGGTGTCTTTTCAGCATAATAAACAGAAGCTCAATCAGGAAAGATCCTGATTGTACTTAATTTCTGCTAATTTCCAGAGGTGATGCTGTGGGCTTGGGCTTTAAAATGGATGCAGATTGTGTTGCTTGGAAGTGTGCCTGTGGCTTCATAATGCTGAAGGTAATAAATGTTTTCCAGTAAAAAAAAACACAACCTTGTGGATCGCTCCATGGTTGCTTGAACAAAATGGACATAAATGTGAATGTCAGACCAAAATTATTAAGGAAAAACTTTTTTATTAGGCTTATTTTATATATTAGCATGCCTACAATGTTAATAGTGTCTTTCTTTCTTCTTTTTGTATTTGTTCTGATAATGAAGGAATCATCTACATGCTGCAGGTCACATCTGTGTTCTTAAAGATGCTTTCATGTATGAAAGTCAAACTGAAATAGCAAACCTAATCTCCACAGACAAGTTTGATGGAGCCCTGGCCATTCATCTTTATAAAGGAGGCAGACTTCTGCAAGGTAATGCTCTTTCTATTTTGCAATAAAAATACCTCTTAAGAAGGTACTGAGAGAGAAGAAAATTAATAGTTATAAATGGTTATAAATGTGTAAACCTACACATACTGTAGTTATTCTGTTTGTTCACTTAAACAAATGTTCAGAAATGCTGGAAACATTTCTCTGTGGGAGATCTGATCCAGGGAGGAGAGAACTAAATAAATGTACTTTTAAAGCACATAATGCATTTTATAATTGAGTACTTTAACTACATTAAGATAAGAAAATTATATTAACATTAAGATATTTTCAGCAAATGTGTTCCTTCAGAGGATAATGGCTTGGCTAAGTGTAGCTGAGGTCAAATAGAAAGTATAGAGGCTAATTTGATTTTTCTGTTCAAAAAAGAGTCAGGGTTTTTTGGACATGAAATAACTTTGAGATGTTGTTCATGCCAGCTAAACTATAGGAGACAGGGTGTTACCAGAAAACTAATAAAATTTTCTGTTGTATCTAGCCACATAGCACAAAATTTTAGCCTGACATTAACGATACACTAGAAGCCCTGGCTTTCAAAATTACAGGCAGTCACCTACTGAAATGGCAGGTGTGGATCCATTTTTGAGATCATCTCTGTATTGTACAAATCTCTTCACTTGGACGAAGACAAGTAATTTGATACTTTCATCAGATCTCAGTATAAGTTCTGTTGTGATGGTTTTCAGACTTAAGAAGTCCTCCTGCAATTTGTGCCAGTGGGTTTTTAGAAAGCCTGAATTATTACATTTGGCATGCTTCTGTATCTAGTGTTACAAAGAACCTCTGATTCTAGGTAGGGACCCTAGAATACAAATAAAGTAATTCTCCAAGATGATCTCTGCTAACATATGTATTAAGATTTCTCTTGTTGGAATATAGAGATGATGGGTTTTGTGATAAGATCTAAAATTGTTTTGGAAGATGTATTGGAAAGTCTGAGAACTACCTTTTTTTTTTTT
>JBCJKH010043140.1:0-12647 GCA_039877255.1 Loriculus beryllinus
ACACCTCATTCTCTTATGCACTTCTCCCATTGATACTATACCTGGTATGCATTTGTTTATGATAATGGGATCCATTTTCCACCAAAAGTGACAAAAACATTTACTTGCAAAATGCATATTTCCCTTTAAGTTCATTCTTATGACCAGTTTTTCTTGCATTCTGCTCTACCTTTGATGAAGTGGAGCTCTGCATGTGTTTCCTATGATGCCAGCAGGAAAGCTCTATTTCAAAAGTCTAGTTATTAAAAATGCTTCAAGAGCAAATAGAATTGTATTGAAATAGAATTAATAATATAGGAAATTTTCCTAATGTAAAAGAACTTTCTGAAAAATGAACATGTTTGGAGTTGTTCTAGCATAACCATTTTAACTGGACAGGGACTTGCTCAACACATGTTTTTCTCATGTGGACAAGAATTAAGTTCTTGAACTATACTGTTAGTACTGCCTGCATCTCTCACTCTGAAAAGTTCCTGCTGCCATTTGGGATTTTTCAAAGAATCTGAAAGTTACTGTAATCAGATGAGAAATGAGAGCAAAATAGATGGGACCATTGCCATTATAGCTGTCACCCTGTTTCTATTAAGTCAAACCTATCGACTTCTATTAAGCTCTATTTATATCCTGGTTTTGCCTTACTCCTGTCACATCATTCTTTGTTCTCAGTTTGCTTCTGCTTCATGGAAGTCTGAATTAAGAAAATGCTTGAGAACTCAAAATTCACTTATATTTTAGGAGTTGTTCTGAATGACAGGATTGAGGGTAAAGACAACAATGGTTTCCCAAAGTGTAGAATAAAATACAGGAATACTGGTTACCATATGAAGGGTATGATATTCTGGAAAACAGTGACTTGAGAATAAATGGAGACTTGACTAAATATTTGCTTTCAGTTTTATAGTGTGAGTTACAGCAGGAACACTTCCCCTTGGTTTCAAATCAAGGGAAGCTCAAGTGGGAATACCTGAAGCATTTCTCTGGTATAGTCTTATGTTTACAAGGTGTTATGCTCAAGTGAGAGGCTAGTATTTAAATTCTGCCTGTTTAAAAAGAATTTGATTAACAGTTTTCTAAATCTGTAACTATTGTCCTTCTCAAATTTTGAAATCTATGATAACCTTTTAGATCAAGAGTTGTCTATACTTGATTTAATACCCAATGTAAGCAGAGAGGCCTAAGTTTTTTCTTAGATATTTAAAGCCTGTTATCAATTTTCCAAATCATTGTGGCTTTCAGACACATTAAATTGTGGACATATGTATTTCTTAGATTTACCAGATTATTTTTTTTCCTGCTTCTCCAGTTGCCAAATCACAACTGAATTTGTTTAAAAAATATGCAAAACTCAGTAAAGTTGTAAGTTATCTATCACATGTTAGTAGGGAGCTGAAAAGAAGTTTTGACACAACTTCCTGTGGCTTTGCTAAAAGACAATGAAAATTAACATTTTACTGGCTTCTAAAAAAAAAACAACCAGCAAACAAACAAACAAACCCATCAAAAGCGTTGTCTGTAAAGCACTGTAAGAACATTCCTGGAAGCAGTCATTTAAAAATCGATGTAATGCAACATAACTTAATGTAATCTTCAGACACAGCTCTCACCCTCTTTGGTGACTGTGAAAATGCTTGCTAATTGCTTATCCCCCCCCAATAGTCTCTTTCCCTCTGCTGAGCCTCCCCATCACTAGCTGCATAATCATCAGTCTTTGAAGTCAGCAGCAATCTGCTAACAGAGCAATTAGTTGAAGCACCAAGAGCAGCAGGTGTTAGATGTGCTGCTTTTTTTATGACATAGCAACAGCATTTATCATGTACTTGCAAAAGATTAATAATATATGCATGGATTTGTTACATGCTTTTATTTTGCCTGTTTGAATAAGGTGAACATGTGCCAGATAGATAGTATTTTTTGCAAAGATGGTTCTTAGGCCACAGAAGCTGATGGGTCAAACCCCAGGATCCTGGCACACAACACAAGTCATGTGGCATCAGGAATACAAATAATTTGCTAAAGTGTTATTCATCTGCTTGAATATAGTAATTTTATAGGTTTGTCTGCATTTTCATTATTGTTGGTGGGAAGAAACAGATTTTCTTTGAAACCCTCCATTTAAAGCATGTGTCTAAACTCTATTACTATTCTCAGATAGTATTAAGATATTAATAAAACCGTAAATAAAGACTATAACATTTGGACTAAACCAGAGTGGTCTGGTCTGGATGTAGGAATAATACTGAGTGTTATTGGCTAATAAAAAATGAACTGGTTTAAAGTTAATTTCTTAGAATCCTTACTGTTGCCATCTTCATTGCAAAGCCAAAGACACATTTTGACATTTTGGGAAGCCTTTAATATGATTTTATTTCTTTTTCAGGTATGTAAATTTCAAAATCATCTCCATGCAAAGTCTTGTAACCACAGCAGTCACATTACCAGATTCTTTGTCAAGTTCCTGCATTGATCTGCTGAATGAGTGCATCAGGACACCTTTACAGATACTTCCACAGGTCTACTCCTTTTTTAAGTGTGCTTAGTGGTGAAAAAGGAGATAGTAGCATTCATCAAAATAACACTTGTTGGTTTATCAGGAGTTATTCTTCTGAAATGCACTAAAACCAAAAGACTAAAAACAAAACAAAACAAACAAAAAAAGCACAAGTATGCCTTGATAATCCAGTCCTGACTGGGCTGTAAAAGAGAGTTGTATAATATCTAGTTTCCAAATTCATCTTGATGTGAGGAATAGCAACGGTCTAAGGAAAGAGTTAAGAGTTTTCTTCAAACTATGTGTTGACTGTCTTATCTTAGTATAGGGAATAGATATGTTCTTCTTGATAGTCTTGTAGTTAAACTATAACTCAGAATAGAATAGGTAACTGAAACACATTGTTTAAAATCAAGGACCCTTTTCCCTCAAGAAGATGAATGTCTGACAGGAACCTGTTTCAATTAGTCTCTAAAAGACTTGAGGTTGCCAGCTGGGGAAACTGTGTCAAAGGTGAAAAGTGCATGGCGAGGAAGACCTCTTACTTCATCCAGAAGACCCCTGCCCAAGACCACCAGATGGCAGTGCGTAGGCACAGAGGGGAGGGGAACGGTATTAATGAGGTCTTAGAACTAATTGTAATAATCTCCTTCTCTCCTGAGAAATTCCCTCCTATGCTTGTGAAATCTAATGAATATGTATATTTGTGTGTAATAAATATCTAGCTTGTTGAGCTCTCGGTGTGAAAGTTAGGTGGAGCGATCCCCCTTCCACCCAGCACTGCAATAAAAATACCTGCCTTATAACTCTTTGTGAGTTATGAAGTTCTATTCCGTAAATCAATCTGCCCTTCATTTTCTTCACTTGAGTGAAGTTACAGATTTTTTCAAGGACTGGGGGCAAATGACAGTGAGATGAAGAATTAAAATTTGCTGTACAGTAGGAGAAAAAGAAAAAAAACTAGTATGCATATTGTTATTATGTGATGTTCAGTGCAACTGTATTCTAGACTGCCATGCAAAGATAACATCTCTTTACTGAAATTATTTACTATATGCACACACTGAGTCACAGATGCATAGTCTGAATAACAAATTTGTCTTGTATTTTACTGCACCCACTACAGCTTGGACAAAGCAAACTGAATTTGTTTCTGTAGAAAGAAATGTTTATTAAAGTGCAGTAAGTTACACCAAATAGTCAGAGACAGCAGGCTGCATAGTGGTGAATTTTGACTTGAATTCTTTATTAAAAAATCTAGTCTGCAGATATATAGTACTAATCATCATAGTTATTTTATCATGTGTGGGGAGATACGGCACAGCTATGTGAGCTGTGGTGCACAATTTAAAGGTATTTTTCACATTTTTCTAGACAATATGAAGGTATTCTTTTTTTCCCCACAGAAGAGCTCCAAATACAATGAAGGTATGAAATAGCAGTGCAGATGGACAGATCATTGAAGCTGCACTACAAAAGGACCCTACATCCTATGTGAAGGTGGAGGAGAATGCATGAGGCCATGGTAACAGAGCAGAGAGGTGTTAAGTGAGACCTGAGGAGAGTCCGGAAGAGAGATTCAGGTATGTGTATTTGTTCTAAGAAGGATTCAAAATTCCTCTGAAGTTCATGTCTAGGAAAATGAGTTTTGCCCAGAGATTTTTCATTTTACTGCAAAATTGATGATTTGTTGGTTGTTTTTTTTTTTTCTTCCATCAAAATAACGAAATTGCTTTTCATGCGATTCATCTAAAGGATAAATGCCTCACTTGAATATTAAAGCTACCTCTGTATGTTTTTCTGGATATAAAATATCCTTTTATTACTTAAGCTTAGAAAACACAGAGAAGTTACAGTAAGCTCTACTCCATAAATTTGTACAAATAATTGATTTGTGCTCAGTCAAGTGAAAGAGTATTGCAAGATATTTAAAAGCACTATGACTTGTAACAACAACTCTAAATTAAACAAATCCAAAAGTGTCTTTTTTTTAGCAGAAGTTGTGTGTGCAACCACAGAATAAAAACACCAACCATGTGAACAGCAATCTCTGTGCTAAACTAGAGAGAAAGCTCCTCAGTCTCCACAGTACTTCTGCTAAGTGTCATTTTTTTATACTGACTTTGTCAGATTCTTCATGTGCCTTCTGAGACACTTAATATCAGTTATGCTCTTCTGTTTGCTTGTATGATTTCTCTTTTTATCTCTGTGTCAACATTTCAGTTGAGATCTGAGAGATCTCTAGTTCATGAACAAGATTACTGGGGGAATTAGTTTGCATTCACTTTTCTCAAGTACAACTGAGAGTGACACATTTTTATTTATATGTCCACACTTTAAAACCTTTTTAGCTGAGAACTTATTTGCAGAGGAATCCTAGAGGAATTCCCTCTCACTTCCACTTAGAAACAAGTATGTATATGTTTTGCATTAGTGCAAGCAAAATGCATCTGCTTATATGTGAAAAAACTAGCATATTAAAACATTTCTGTAAATAAGTACTTCTTTCAATATGTATTTTAGAATTTTTTTTTAACAGTCTGACCCTGAAATCATTGCTTTGGTCTCTTTTTGTCATATTTATGCATGTTTTAGCAAACAAGTTTATTGTCCACTTTGTGAAGAACTGAAAAGTTAGCTGTTTATACCAGTGTATACCTATGTGTTCTTCTATGTTAATATACTGATTTGAAAAAGGAATGTACTTTCTGATAAAATCTTTTGATCCTTTCTATTTATTATATATTTGCTCACATCACAGACTAGTATCAGAGTACAAAAGCTGTATTCTTTTAGGATAAATCTAAACCCAAAGATTTGCTCCAACAGCTAAAGTGAGGTCAGCCAATCAAATCAGAAAACTGCTACGAAGTAAAACCTTTCGAAAGGGTGTACATTGAAAAGAGCAGATCACCAGCTGTTTTGCCATGTAAATCTGCAAATCTGCAGATCTGGTAGTCTTCTGTATTTTCTAATGTAGACATAAACTATGAAATTCTAGGATACTCATTTGCCTATCTAACTTGTTACTGTTTCTAGGATACAAAAATAGAATGATAAACTGCTAATACATGAAACTGTATGAGAATATACCATAAAATATTCCCAAAATAGAGCCTTAGACATGAACATGGCACAAAATTTTTACAAGAATTTGCATATGAGAAGGAATAATTTGAACAACTCCCACAAAAATTTTGGCTTTAATTTTTCAAAGTTCTATTGTTTTAGGCAGAACTGCCTGGATTGTGGCCATTACAAATCCATTTGGTCAGATATCTTCCAGTACACCTTTGTTAACATCAACAGGATTATTCTACGAGTTGTTCTGGCATGCTGGAGAACATGTGTTTTTTTTAAGAATCCCTAGGAAAGATAAGCATGTCAGCAGATTCAATGTTGTCTGCAATTAACATAAGCCTTTATTATCAATGAACTAGGGATTAACCAAACACTCTCGTTTTAGTTGTTCTTCCTACATAAGATGGCAAAAACTGCTTATTGGGTTTCCAAATAAATGTACATAGAGTTGTCTTTGAGCTAGGAAAGATTATGTGTGAAGATGTACCATATGGATGGTAAGCTAGCAGTGTTTATGTGCTTAATTTAGGACATGGATAGGCGGTTAATTTTTTGGATATGGAAACACTCATGTTTATAAAAAATGAAATATGCACCTGCAATTTTTAAAGTTCTAATTATAATGACTGTTTTCCCAAGTATGCAGAGACATTTTTCATAGACAAATGAATGACTTTCATTCCATATTTTTGAATAAGTATGACTCATATTTCATTACTATTTGAAGATGAAGGTCCCCTGTCAGTAATGCCTGAGTAACATACTGTCAGCAACTTCCCTCATGCATATGGGCAGCCTGAAATAAACTGCTAGCTCTTGGGTGTCTACATTTGTGACAATCTGTGAACAAATCACAGTATTCTCTTGAGAACTGCATGATTCTGCATACAGCACACAATTTAACCTGCATACCAAGGACATGGAGTGTATTGTGGCTCAGGAGTCCAGCTCATTGTGAGGTCAGCTAATGGCTCAAAATCACACAAAAAGGTGAGGAAGCACAGAGATTCCCAGGAACTACTCACTGAATTGCTGTACAAGGCAAAGGGGTTCATTCATCCATGTAGCTACTTCAGGTTAGGAAGAAATATAGCAATTGGGTCTAAGCCATTTCTTTTTCACTGTGAGAAGAGCCTGAGGATCTTTGCTGTTGATCCACTGTGTTGTGTGCCTGAAATATGTATGATAATTCCTTAGACCAAAACCTAGAGATGCAGACTACGGACTTCAGCTAAGGAAAGAGGAACTATGATGCTATAATTCAGTTTATATGTGTGTTTGCGTGTGGCAAGCTCAGGAGCATAGGCAGAATTTTGAGGCATAAAATGCTATCGTCTTCATATGGCATTTCAAGTATCATTTGTGAACCCTAAAATTACCTCCTGGGAGCGCAAAGTAATACTTTTATTTTGTAATTGTCAGGAGAGAATTTAGTGTAATGAATTTTGGAGAGTTAGTGTGAACTCTTTTGTCTGACTGTATAATCTTGAAAGGATCCCTTTATCACTTCTGTTTTAACTAGATGTAACTTTATTATCTTAATGTCCTCTGAATATTTTGCAGGTTTCAAATACTGACAGAAAGATCCTGACTTGTCTTGCTTAATGCACTGCAGGAGATGTTTAGGACCCTGAAAGCACTTCTCTCGCTGCTTGCACATTAATCCAGAAAAAGGGCAACATAGAATCCTAATAGTTCACAGAGTGATTGTCAAAGATCTGTTGATCCTTCTAGCATTACTTCTCATATTTGTACATTAAATGCCTTCTTTAAATGCCTTGAGTGATGATTTTTGTCAAGAAACATCGTGTACTAGCACTGTCATATTTAAAGTGGCAGCTATGGAAATACTGCTTCTGCTCCTTCTCTTCCCTCCAGCATCTCTTGACTTCCTCCCCCTCATCATCCCTTAGTTACAGCAATATTAAGGGACTCCAACAGAGAAGCCTTTTGCTTTAAAGAAACAATTTAAATAGTATAAGGACATCAAGCACCACAAAGGGGCACTAAAATGAGGCCCTGAATCCAACACAACAGTCTGGCTGCCAATCCCAGGCTTCTAAAGCTGGTCACAGTTCAGATTTCACTCAGGGATCTCATGTTCAGACTTCAGGAGATCTTATACCTGTGTATGCTCACAGGAGAACAGGCCCTCAGGATACTGTCCATAGGGACTATAATTGCAGCAAATGCAACATAAAGGATTTCCTGCTTATTTACCCTTTTTTTTCAGAATGGTTCATATAGAAATTGCAAGCTAAGATGTGTGCTACTCCTAAGCTGAATTCTGCAGTCCTAGCTTTGTGGTTGAAATACATTGCTCATTTTCTTCATTAAATAATATTGGAGTCATAGCTGGCTGGAGGCTGGTGTTAAGCCAATTCATGCACTCTCAGTTAATAGCAGTTCATTTGACAGCTATTGATATCAGGGACACTAAATTCAAGTACGTTTTCTGCAACACACTTGGTGAAGAAGGATATTTAATAGCCTATGTCTTGGTGGGCAGTGACCCACAAACTGTTTGACTGTGAGAAGTTAATGTGGTTATATCCCTGGTGATAGAGAAACTACATGATTCTTCTCTTGCCTTAACAATGAGACTTTCATCTCTGCTGTGAAGAGGTCAAAGAAAATAGCAAGAAATCAAATGTGCAGGGGAAAATAATCAAAAATTAGTAGAGGTTTTGGAAAAATTATAGGTTACTTACGACTGTTAATTGCAGGTTTTGAGCTTTTTGTTTTAATTCCAGACATTTGTGTAAGAAGAACCATTAATTAACCTCATTCACTACCAACCCCTGAACATGTATATTACATGCTGCTTGTTGATAATAGGTCAGGCTCTGCTAAAAAAAGGAACATGTTGAAGTAGTATGTCACTGAAAAGAAAGAAAGAGTGAATGTTTTAAGCATGGCATTCTTACATGAGATGACCCTTTTCTTCTTGCCTCATGCTATCAAAAGCATGAACTCACTTTTGATATTTGGCCTATAGTCCAATTACTATATTGTTCAAAGCACATTCTCTGGCTCACTTGTAGGATTCGGATAATAATAATTATATTTAAAATTGTTTATTTCAACCCTGTAAAACTGTCACTGTTCTAGCCAAGTAATTTTCTCCTTTTTTTTTTTTTTTTTTTGGCTCCCAAATGAGAAACAGTACTTAAGAACTCTGTACTTATGCTGAAACCAGCTGCCCCCACATCTGGTGGGTGAAGGACCTATGCCAGCTGTAGCCAGGTGCTGTAATTTATTACAGCTCTTGTAAGGTTTTGCTTCAGACTGTAGGTAGGGATGAACTTTACAAAACATCAGATTTCGTTGTAGTGGTAGGAAAACAAGGCACGTATGTGTGAAGTGCCCCCCGACTGCGTTGAAAGTAGGACACTAGGTTTCCCATCATGTGGTCTCTTATTTGCTGAACTTAGCAGAATAAGGTATTTCTTCTCACTACTTGGTTTTATTTCACATTTCTAAGCAATCAAAAAGATACTAAAGTATGTGAAGATCTAGATTTATGGAAACCTTACATAAGCTTATGAAATCTTAAAGGTTATATTAAATTACTGTTAAACTGTCTTGTACCTACTTATGAAATCTTAAGGCTATATTAAGATACTTAAAGATTTTATTAATATTATGTTAAGAATAAATATTATTTGGTATAGTAGTAACTACCATGAAAAAAATCTTAAAAGTTAACTTATAGTAAAACAGCTATTTCACTTCATTTTTGTCCCATCATGTTCAGAAATTCTTTTTTGTATAATTTATCTGCTTCTAACAGCACAACCTACATTTTGTTTTCTGACTCCTGTTTTAATGCTTCACTATCCACTTTTTATTACAGGAAGTGGTTTCATAAGAAATTGTGTGTCTAAAATCTTCTGTGGATGTGACCTTTTTGTAATATGTGTCTATTTGAATGCAGCTAATCTCCCCAGGACTTTTCACAGTTCTCTCTGGGTACCTGCAAAAGATAGACCAGTCCTCCCAGTATTCATTAGGAATGAAACTGAGCAATATAAAATTCAAATAACTAAGTATCATCACTGAAAAAAAAAAATTATGTGTGAGAGGGTGCAGAATGGGGATAGATCAGCAGTTGAAGTATCAGGGTGTATTGTGGCTGCCCTAACAAATCTAGGCTATTTTGAAATTAGTAACTCAAGTATAGTCAATTTATTTACTTTGGCAATATTGACCCATTCTGAACAAGATGGACTGTCTCCAAATTAACCCTTTACACAGCCTTGATCACTTTTTAAAATATCTGCATAACTATACATATCCTCCTTTAATAAAGTATGTGTTATTATGTACAAAAAAATGAAGAAATATTTTTAGACATGTGGAAAAGGACTTTTTTTCATATTTCTATTTGAAAAGCAAAGCATACAATTGTGAGTTTAAAACAGCTTTTTACATGTTCCAAGAATATAAGAAAAATATTGGTGGGTATATCTAAGAATTTCTCCATGAGTATTTGTTGGGTGTTTTCATGTGTATGAACTTTACCCTTAGCTACCATTTTTATGTTTAGTTTCTGAAAACATTCAGCAGGCAGTTCCTAACCAACTGTTCAAAATTTTTGTAATTACCTGTTAAGCAGTAAGCAGCATAAAAAATATCATTGGCATAATAATAAATTAGCATTCTTGATTGTATTCCAAATCTACAAGAAAAAAAGAGAAAATTCCCACTGTCTGCATAATAACTACATTAAAGAACAATAAAAATGATTTCCAGTGCATTCATTTTAGAGTTATTGCTAAACCCATTTACTTCAGACTAGTACTTCCTTGAATGAACTATTATGCCTAAAAATTATGCACTTGGAGAATTCCATTCAGAGGTGCATTGAGGAAGGCATCAGAAATAAGGAATAAAATGAATTCTGTCTAGACAGACAGTAACATGCATCTCTTTTGTCTTCTGTAAATTAATCCCTGAGCCATTTGAAATTATCTGTTTCTGCTGCAAGTCAAAGAATCATAGAATGGTTTGTGTTGGAAGGAGTACCTTAAAGATCACCTAGTTCCACCACCCTCCCATGGGCAAGAACACATTTCACTAGACCAGGTTACTTCAAAGTTCCATCCAACCTGGCCTTGAACGCTTCCAGGGATTGGGCAGACACAGCTTCTCTGGATAACTTATTCCAGCAGCTCACCACCTTCATAGTAAAGAACTTCTTCCTCATATCTAATCTAAATCTACCCTCTGTCAGCTTAAAGCCATTACCCCTTGTCTTGTCACTATATACCCTCATAAGAAGTCCCTTTCCAGACTTTTTGTAGACCCCCTTTGGAATTAGAAGGCTTCTATAACGTGTCCCCTGGAGCCTTATTTTCTCCAGCCTGTCCTCACAGGAGAGGTGCTCCAGCCCTCTGATACTCTGTGTCCCTCTTCTGGACTCACTCAATCAGGACCACATATTTCTTATGCTGAGGGCCCTAGAGCTGAACACAGTACTGCAGGTGGGGTCTCATTAGAGTGGAGTAGAGGTGGAGAGTCACTTCCGACTACCTGCTGGTCACACTCTTTTTAATGCAGCCCATCATACAGTTGGCTTTCTGGGCTGTGAGTGCATACTGCCAGCTCATGTTGAGCCTGTGCATGAACTGGCATATTTGAGTTATTGACTTAGCTCCAGTCAAAGCTACCACTGTCATTTGTAATTTGTTGAAAAAGTATGTAGCAGTTTAAATGGTGCATCTATTCAGGAAAGAAAAGATGACAAATAAAATTGCTTTTGTGGAACCTGGTAAATAGGGTGACCATTGAACTCTCTCTTGTTATGAGCAGGACTACAACAGTGGGCTTTGAGGGGAAGTGAGGAGGAATAATAGAATCGTGCATCCAGCATACATCAGTGTTGCTGGTGCACAAGACTTTAATGTGTATAAATCTAACAGTCTTACATTTGTAAGTCTGCAATATTTCATATGTAATAATACAGTCTGCTTTTCATTATGTATTCAACCTCCCACATCTCAAGCCCTGGTGGCTGCAACAGTCCTTTTTAGATTTTTTATCCCAAAGGGCTGTTATGCGAGGATTCAGGAAGCATCATCACATCTGTAAAGTTAGGTTTTTCAGGAAGTGATTTCCACTGAAATATGAATTTTCTCTTTCAATCCCTTGTTTCATAGTTTTTAGTTTGTAATACTGTACTAGGCAACAAATAAATCTTACTAGATAACTCTAGTAGTTAATAGACATATAGGTAGCCAATGAGCATTTACTGACAATGCACATGCTGAAATATAAACAGCCAATTAATGTGCACAGTCTCTGTGCTTGATAAAAATATGTTTTCATGAGCACTACTACTGTAATGAAACAGTGCTGATGAAACCATGTTGTCACTGTGTAAAAAAAAAAAAATCATTCAGAGGAACATCTGCTGCAGTGGACAACATATATAGATGAAGATGATGAGATGGGGAGATCCTTACCTGTTCTTCTACTGGCAGGTAACTTGGAAAGTTTTCCGTTCTTACCATTTCCCTTTCCCTTTCTCCTTTTTATTTTTCCCTTTGCTTGTTATGTTACAGCATTTTTTGCTGAATATATTCATGACTTAGGCTAGGAATGACTCCTTGACTTTGTTTAATAAGCATTTTTGAAGTCACCTATTTTATCTTAATTGATTCTGAAGACTGTGTGTTAATACAGTAAAGTAAAATAGTTGCCACATATAACGAAATGGGTACATACATTCCGTCAAATATAAGCAACAATACTGTGAGAAAATAGAACACAGGCACCTACCAACATTAATTAAATATCAGGCTTTTATATTATTTTTTTCTTGATAGTCGTTATCAAGTGGATTTGCACAGCTGGATTTTCTTATAGCTTTTCCATATATTAAACAATTACTTGTCATTTAAAGGGACATGAATAATTTCTAAATATAACTAATTTTATAAGTGAAAAATATAGAATCATAGAATAGTTAGGGTTGGAAAGGACCTTAAGATCATCTAGTTCCAACCCCCCTGCCATGGGCACGGATGCCTCACACTATACCATGTCACCCAAGGCTCTGTCCAACCTGGCCTTG
>JBCJKH010043142.1:0-18643 GCA_039877255.1 Loriculus beryllinus
GTTTTAAAACATATTGTACTAGGAGGGTAAATGGGGTTTCATGCTTTTATGTTATGATCACTTTAAAAATCAACTAGTAAACATATTGGACCTACTTACTCAAGAGGTTTCTTTCAGATTCATATTCCAAGAAGTAGGTGTGCATGTGCTGACATGGATTTTGTGCTATGATTTGAAAGCCCTCAAAATGAAAATTGCTATCTACCATAAAGTAAATAACAATGAGTGCATTGAGCCCATTTTTATTGAATCGTTTCTAAAATGCATATGGGAAATATTTGATGTACGTTTACTCAAATTTTTCAAAGGACTTTTCTATTTCACATTTTAGGAACATTTCCCTGGTCTTCTCAGGGGATTTTCTGCCTACTGAAAGATGAGGAAACAATAGCCTTTTCTTCAACCCACCAAACTGCCACTGTTTCCTTAAAGACAACTGTTTCATTATAACTAAATTGAGCTTGAATGGCAAAGGTTCTTAAACAAAACAAAACGAAACTAAACAAAAAGACTTTGCTAAAAAGTTATACATTAACTTTGCAGTGTATATTATCTTAGTATAAATAAAATCATACTTTTTTCATCAAAATATGTCAGAGGGAGCACATCCAAATTGATACATGGAAAATGTAATCCTACAAGCTGTCAAAAATCACAAATAGAAGGCAAATTTTAAAGACAAGAAACTACTCAGTATAAGAAAGGTTACTGCTGAAAGGACTAATCTGACTTTTTAGAAGAGCATGGAAAAGATAGCACATGTTGACCTTAGAGCATGTCACCAGTTGCTATTTTAGGGGAAAAAAAAAAAAAATGCACCAAGTCCTAACACTCTACATGCTTTCCAGCAACAAAACTCATCTTAAAGCATCTTGTCTGTCGTCTCTGCAACTTTGTCCTTTACATAAAGAGCTTCTAGGTGAGTATGTTTATTGCTACAGCTTTCCTTGCTGGTTTTGGCTAAGAAGTCAACAACAAATTCGTGTTATGTTAGCATTTCTTTTTCTTTGATGGAAGTGAGACCCATTTTATTTTACACAACAGTACTCCACCTTGTTTCACATTAAACAAGCAAATTTTGCACCTGCAAATTCATGTGCACAGTAGAACTGCCTTATGATTAGTACCTAGTCTGAAAACGTGTAAATAAAATAGATCTGCTTTATCAGTAACAGGTGCAACCAAAAGTTACTTCTAAGTCTCAGTATATCTGGAATTACAGCCAGTCTTCAAATAAGCAAGTCTACAAGGGTATTACAATAAATAGCACTCAAGACAGCTTGTGTTCCAGCTGGGTCATCTTTATTTACCAGGCCCCATACCTAGTTTCAGGTTGTATAACATCCTGAGAAATGCACAGAATAAAGAAAAGCATGCGTGTTTATATTCGAAGCTTGCCTGTAAAATACAGATATAATTTTACAGATACTTATAATTCCTGCCCAAATAGAGCTTTTAAATTGCAATCTTTTGATTCTAGAAAGAGTAGGTGACTTGAAATTTAGTTCTAGTCTGCCTAAGCACTGTATCCAATGTTAATTGAAATAGTAGATATTATTTGACAACGCTGCAGGAAATTTGGTTGGATTCCAGACAAAATTTCAGAAGATGATGGAGATGTTTATTTTGCATGAGCTAATTTGAATGTTTAGTTTAATCCTGATAACTTCTTCCACTCAGACTGAATGATAATGCAAAATTTATGTGACCTATCCAAAACATTTAAACTTGTAAAGTGGCCTTAAGACTACAAGGGAAAAGCCATTTTGCTATTTCAGTGCTTGTGTCTGCTCTTTCCTTAAACGGAAAGTAGTTGAGAAACATTCTGGATTTCCATAGAAGTGAGAAACAGCAACTAACTGAGAAATTACATCCTATTTTTCATTGGATTTACGAACATCCCCAGTCCGCATCTGCCACAAAGCCCTACCAACACAACTCAGAGACTTTTAACAGATAAAATGAGTTCAGAATACAAAGTTCCGGATCAAGGAAGTAACTTTTAGATCAGTTTTTCATGTGAGAGGGGAAAAGAAAATAAATAAAACTGTGGGTTTAGTTCTTTTCTCCTGCGTGTTTTTTCAGTTACAGCAATAGATACTCAGCATCAGGGAGTGATGGGTCTTACATGCTTTCCATTGGCTGAGTACCCTCAAGTTCCCCTACTCTGAAAACCAAATCCCCCCATTTCTCCAAAGAGGTCATTGAGCTATCTATGAATAAAACACTCAGCCCATCCTTCCACTATGCCATTCATCTAGAGTCGCAGCTGAGAGTTCTGGTCATCAGGAGATAATGGTAGAAAAAAATCTCTGCCCTCACAGGGACTAAATGAGAACAGCAGTTTTAGTTCAATAGCTAGACTGTTGTAATAGAAAAAAAAAAAAACCTTCACACATGCAAGAACCCCCGAAGAGTGCAATGTTAGCTGATTAATGCAGTCCCTCCGCTTACAAGAGCCAAGAGCATCAATAAATTTTTCTTTTTTTTTTTTTTCTTTTTTGTTTTAAAGGCATGGAAGTGCAGGGGGGAGAAGGATGGAGATAAAGTTTAAAAACAGATTGCCTAGAAATTCTTCAGCAGATCAAATGAGCATGCAAGGAATCTGACACCCACCAGCAATGTAAAACACCCAAAGATAAAAACTTATAAACCACTCAACTAACATGACTGGAAACTACATTCATTAGAAGTAGCACCTTTCCTCACCTTTTCATGTTGGAAATTACTGTTACAAGTAAGATGGGGTAGAAAAGGATGATGCAGCAACATCAACTCACTGAGTATGGTAAAATATTGTAAAATAATCTATTTTTATTTTTAAATATTTTTTACAATAATGAGAAAAAAACACAAGTAGATGATATCTGTCACTGCTCTTAGTTATTTCAACAGCCCTCAGTAATCTGCTACGCAAGGTCCTTTGATGCTTTAGAAAATTTATCCTTATAATATCCTTGCAGGTTAAAGAAGTAGTATTAGTCCTCCTAGTATAAAGAAAGCAGTATCAAATAAGGAGACTGTGTCTAAGTCAGGAACGCAACTGAAATTTCCTCAGCCTAAGCCCAGCATCTTAACTCCTGACAGCTGGCAAAATCAAAATCAAAACCAGCACCAGACCACAAGGTATAGCCACCAGAGAAGGCCTATTTTGGAATACAGTGAAAATCATTATATTTAGAAAGAAAATTGTAACAAGCAAGGGAGAAAAACCAAAATAAAAACCACCGTTATATTTTTTTCAGTTTAAAATAGCAATAAAAAGCCTTTTGCAACACTAATATTTCCTGAGGTGATCACTATAAGTCTTCAGGTATTTTGTACAGCAAGTACCATTCAACAGAACTAGACAGACACATCTGGAAAATAACCCAAAACAAAACAAATTAAAAACAACACTAAAACCAAATCCTATGGGTTTGTAAGCAGGTTTTGCAATGAGTTTACAGAAGTACAAAACCAACAAAAGAACTAAGGTGACATGCATTTAGGAGAATAATTCTGTTCTGACAATGTTTAAATTCACATGGACTCAAAACTAAATTGATACATTTATGGGAAAAAAAATAAATCAAGGTCAACTAGATATTGTTCACTAAAAAAGTCTGGAAGACGAGTTGAGATAGTATGTAAGTGTACCAGAAAAGATCTATAGGTACGTGCCTTATTCACATGCCAAGATGGTGTCAAGGTATCTTCTCATCTCTGGTTCTAAAGAACTTGAATTAGAGTCATCTTAAATGTGATCAGGTACAAAATTCTTAGTATTTACCAGGCTCCTAGCTTTGTTACTTTGGTTTTAAAAAAAGATCGAATGAATTTCAGTGCCACATAACTCCATGTTAAGTATGACTAGTTTTGGAAGAACTGAGGGACTGAGTTATTGAAGAGCTCATTAGAAAGACACACACTGAACTGTAAAGGTTATAAAAAGACACATCCAAACTTGTTAACAGTTGCTTTCATGAGAAATTTCTAGTGAAAAGGTCACTAAAGAGCCTGACTTCTCCCCTGCTCCAAATTACCATGCAATTGTGCAGTACCGTGACTGAATTACAGGAGGTGTTAACAATGAGGAAATTGGAACAACTAAAGAAAGTTCATAAAAGACACAAACGCAACAAGGTTAATGTTATATTTGTGGTCTTAAAGACAAGGTCAAACAAGGAATATGGGAAGAATTACACTACATACATATTACCACATATTATGCTGTACCATATACACAAATAAATGCAGACACACACATATATATATATGCATGCATGAATGCTGTATTCTTATCTTATGCCCAGTAACTTAACTCAGCATCAGCATTCTTTATGCGTAGCTTTTTACACTTACAAGTCCATCTTTAAAATCACTGTTGGTTCAGTTCATGTTGTGTACCTAATTTGCCATATTTTGCATTGCCCTGTCAGCATTACCTTCCCTTGCACAGGTTTCTAACCCTTTCAGAGTACAAACATTCTGCTTTTGCTTTTATTATCTCACTGCTTATTAGTCCCAATCTGACTCTCCCCTTTGATTCAATTGCACAGCAACAGTAACAAGTTGATAAACAGCTACTCAGGTTTTGTGGGCCACCTGAGCTTCACACTAATCTGTATGCTTGTTTAAAAAGAAAATTGTCGAACTCTCTTCTAAGAATTTTTCCATTGTGCTTACCTGGTTTCCTTGTGGATCACACCTCAAGTTGTCCTCATTGTAGATCTAAGATGCAGGTTGTTCTGTTGCTTCCAGATTCTTCAGTTGGATCTATAATAGATTACAACACATCTGCAATGTTCAGGCATGAAACAGAGCACAATTATCCCAGCTTTGTGATCACAGATTAGTTAAACTTCACCCATCTAGCTATGCCCTATTTTCCCAGTGAAGAGCTGGATCATTCTTTTACGTCACAGTCCAAAGACAATTTACTTTTTCTACTTTTTCTCTATTACTGTTGAGAGCATCAGCCAAGGCACTCTTGCTCATCACAATAACAGTGCAACAGCACCACAAATAATATTGTCCCTTTCACTCAAAATACCGATATTTGGTCTGAACATTTCACTGAGCTGCTATTTCCACACAGATTTTTAAGGGTCAACTTAGGCTGCATATGCAATAAAAAAAGATTTAGCATTAAGTCAACACAACTGAACAAAGATTTCTTTTTTCTTTTTTCCTTAGTGGGTGCATGCTTCAATTTGAAATAATCTTGGTTTTTCATATTGGAAGACAACACAATTATGAGGAGCAAATACTGCAGCTAAGTCTGAATAAATACCTTTCGCTGATTAGTACTGCTTCTTTTTCCTTTCCCAAGTACTTCTGTATTCCCATAATTAATTTTCTATCAAAAATTAACTGATAGATTTAACATTACTGTTTTTAACATTTACTGACAGCTATCTTAATGTTCCATCCCACAGACTGAATAATCTGTTATTGGTCAGGTAAAAGAAGAGTCTGATTCACGGTAATACCCTATTTGATAGGTAGATGATACTTCCGACATTAATAACCCACAATCACAGTCTGCTGAAAATACTGATGGAGAAAACCTGAAGTCTAGGAAGACTTTTCAAAACCATTTTATTAAACAACCAAAGCTGTAAGTGGCAACTAACAATAATCAGACAATTAGGAAGTTCTGCTTCTGCAAACATACAGGGCATTCAGCTTTGACAGCCATTTACTGCAAATAATCACTCCAGAAAGACACCTTGACACCATGATGAACATCTGCAAAAGGGCATGGAAGACAATTAAGGTCTCCTCTCTGCAAATATATCTCATAGTAAGATCTCCCTCATCCATGCAGGAAGAGTTGAAACACCACCTTCACTAGAGAACCAAAATCAGAGCTTCTTTCCAAGTGATAGAAATTCCTAAAAAACACCAACTCAATTAACAAGGTGTATCACTTCATAAAACATTTTAACAGTATTTGTTATGTTCTATTATTTGAATAAAGGATATAAAAAAGACAAAATCTACAGACAGTTGTTGTAATTTTCATCCATTTTATTGGAATAGCTAGAAATATTAAGCAAGCTTCTGCTAAGGATATAAGACATACCAGCTGCTCTTCACAAGCACATAGAACTTCAGTAATGGAACACTCCTACTCTTACGTGAACACATAGAACTTCAGTAATGGAACACTCCTACTCGTACGTGAACTCATAGCGGTTGGTTGCAATTAGAAAACATGAATGCTTGAGTATTTAAAACACTTATGCAACCAGCTATCAGTACTCCACAAGGCTCTTCCCTAAGGTCATTAGGCAACTGAGCATTTCCCACTCAAAAATCATGTTCAGCATCACATCACACTTCCTAGGATTATGCATTCTTCTTGTGTAACCAAGGTACTCAAAAATAAAGGCTCCTCAAATGTTAAAACTGCAATCTTCTAAAAATATTTCATATTAAAATCTGCAGAAAGCACAAAAAAAAAAAGCTACTAATTCCTTACTTCCAGTTGGTTGAATTAATTACTATTCCAAAAAATGCATATGCTTAGAAAAAAACCCAACTTGTCAGCTTTTTGACAGTTTGATCTAATACCCTAATACAACATGCGCTAATGCCGATACCACATGATGAATGGAAAACTAAACCAAAATGGAAAATGAGAAAGAGGGAGAGAGATTGAAAAGATAAGTTATTTTCTTACTTGGATATATCATGTTAAAAAGTTAAAACCAGAATGCTGCTTCCTTAACTTAGCTGAATTCTGTGTATGCAGGCAGTTATGAAGCATTACATTAAATATCCAGCAAGTTCTTCTCTATACATGGCTTGAAGTATCTTGCGAAAACTGCATGTTGACAGCATTGTCCAATGCAAGAAAAGAAAAAGGCTCCTAAGAGTATTTTAAATGTTTAAGTATCACCCTGGACAGAGTAGATTCTCTGCATCTCTGTGCTCATAACATCTGGGACTTTTTTCCACTCATGAATATTCATTGCTATCATGTCATTGCTTTGAACCCTGGAGATCTCCTGTGTTCTTCCCATGTTGTTTTTAGTGACTCTTGAACTCTTTACCTAACCACATTTTAAAAAGACCTAGAGAGAAAAAACGCGATCACTTCTGGTATTGCTGATGTACATACTGCAACCTGACAAAATGAGAAAGACTAATCTCACATAACTATACTTCATAGAATCATAGAATCATAGAACGGTTTGGGTTGGAAGGGACCTTAAAGATCATCTAGTTCCAAGCCTCCTACTATGGGAAGAGACACCTTGCACCAGACCAGACTGCTGAAAGCCTTGTCCAACCTGACTTTGGATACTGCCAGGGATGGGGCAGCCACCACTTCTCTAAGCAACCTGTGGTAGGGCCTCACCACCCTGGCAGTAAAGAATGACTTCTAATATCTAATCTAAATCTACTCTCTTTCAGTTTAAAGCTACTCCAGCTTTCTTGTAGTCCTTTAGGTACTGTATCAGGTCTCCACACAGTCTTCTTTTCTCCAGGCTGAACAACCCCAACTCTCTCAGCCTGTCTCCAGCCCCCTGATCATCTTCTTGTCCCTTCTCTGGACACGTTCCAACAGGTCTAAATCCTTGTGTTGGAGGCCACAGAGCTGAACACAGTACTTCACAAGAGTGGAATAGAGGGGAAGAATCACCTCCTTCAACCTGCTCACATTTCTTTGGACGCAGCCCGGGATATGGTAGGCTTTCTGGGCTGCAAATGCACCCTGCCAGGTCATGTTGAGCTTCTCATTGACTAAAACCTGCAAGTCCTCATCAGGACAGCTTTCAATGTAGTCTGAGTTAACCTTCCAGGCTCCTTTTGAAATCAGTAGAAATAAGTGCATGTATCTAAGAAAATTCACTGGATGTCCCTTCTAGACATCAGACAAGTCTTTTGGATGTCTGCCTTAAAGCAAGATAAACTGCATCCCACAAGCAACCATTTTTTTTTCATTAACCAGAAAGAGAATGTACCCAACAAGTTTAGAAGCCAATATCTAAATGTCTACATTTATATAAAGATTTCCATAACCCCTATGCTTGTGTGAAGAATACTCCAGAATATATAATTAGGGTAACAATATTAACCTCAGTGATCTGTAGCTTGAGCTAATCACTATCACAAAATGGGGAGAAAGACTCCTATGACTGCATTCTACAGACCTCTCTCACCTTTTTCTGAAGTGTATGTCACTGATCAGTGCTAAGAACAAGGTATTGGCCAGTGTCAAACTTCAGTCTGATCCAGTCTGCTGATTCCTGCATTAAATCCAAACAATTATAACTAAAAAAGAATGAACAGTTTTCTCTAGGATCCTTTCCAAATGGAAAGATAGATAAATAAGTCTCGGAAAAGCTGATTCAGTCTCATTGAATCTCATTTGGAATTTATCACTTATTCCAACATTACCACTATGCAAATTTCTACAAGGGCTGAAAGTATTTAATTCATTAGCACATAGTTTTGCATTCACCTTCCGTGGCCAGGTTTGGGCTGAGTATGCAGAAATCAAGTGCTTGCAGACTGCCAATTAGAAGGATTTATTGCACGGCTTTCAGGAAGAATGTAGACGTAGCTATTCTCAGGGAAATATTCACAAAGTGTGTATTCCTCTTAAAAGTAGATGCCAGTGAGTGGTAACAGGCTGCAGAAGCTATCTACTTGATAATACACAATAGCTGATTAAGAAGCTTTTTACTGATATTTTGGGAAAAAAATCCATGATTACCTTTGTTGCTTCCAGTATTATGCACTAACAGCAAGATACCACTGTGTGGGTAAAAAGAGATTTTCACAGAATCACAGAACCATTACAGTTGGAAGGGACCTCTGGAGATCATCCAGTCCAACTCCCCTGCCAAGGGAGGACCAACTAGAGCAGGTTAAATAGGAACACATCCAGGCAGATTTTGAATGTTCCCAAAGAGGAAGACTCCATGACTCCCCTGGGCAACCTGTTGCAGTACTCTGCCACCCTCAATGTAAAGAGGTTCTTTCCCATGTTGAGGTGAAACTTCTTCTGTTTTAGCTTATGGCCACTGCTCATCATCCTGTCACACGGAACCACTGAAGAGAGTCTGGCACCATCTTCCTGGCACATGCCTTTGAGATATTTATATGTATTAATGAGATCTCCTTCAGTCTCTTTTTCTCTAGACTAAACAGGCCCAGCTCCTGCAATCTTTCCTCATCAAAGATGCTCCAGACCCTGATCACCCTTGTGGCCCTCTACTGGCCTTTTCTTTTTGACCTTAGACAGTACCTAGTCCCAGTTACATATATTCACTTGGAAAAAAGTTCCCTCTCATAAAGAGGAATTAATTTTTTAATACTTCCTTTCAACTGATTTTGAGCAAACCAACTCTTTTTTTTTTTTAAAAAAAAAAAAAAAAGATAAAAAAAGAAATTTCCACAAATACCAAGAGCCCTGCTGTGTGCTTACTTGCAACTACATACAAAATCACATCCCTGCTCAAATCAGGTGAGAGAGCAAACAATTCTCTCAGTGTATGTACTCTCTCTTATTTTTTATAACTTCCATCCTGTGCTTAAGAAATCTTAACAAAAATTTCATAGAATTCAGTATGCTATAACAAAAACTATCCAAGCCAGCAGAACAACAGTTTACAGCTGATTCCTTTTTTCAGTGAGCTTTCACTATTTTTTTTCAACTTGATTTGTTCTATGACAGATTCAAAGATTCAGGCAAATATTTTTTTTATCAGGTGGGAGCAGCCAAAAGAAGGGAGGGGGAGAGAGACAGAGATGAGATGAAACCTAAGGAAGATAGGAAGCAGACAAAGAAATGGGTACACAGACAGAAAAATGCAAAATCATTGTGATAAGCAAATAAAAGTTAACAGGTGTAAGGGCAAGAAGTTGAAGAACACAGACTCCTTCAGAAAGGGCTGCTCATCATGACATATTTCGGATGGATTGTACATTGACTAAGCTGTAATAACAATTATCCTGTCCTTTTTTTTCATTGGTGCTGAAATCTGAAGGCACATTTCTCGCTTCTCCCAGATATACAGTAAAAATTTGAAAGTATAGCTCTTTAAAATGCATCAGAGAGAAAAAAAAGAAAAAGAAAAAAAAGCCTTGTCATTTATTGCTTTCATTTTCAGCACATCTCTAGCAGATTTGAAAGTGTCACAGCATTTCATAAGCAGCATCTCATTATTTCAGACCTACAAATGGTGGTCACATCAACTTACAATATTGTTTCTGAAATATAGTAACACTGCACAGAAGCTGCAAACTAAGGGAGTTTACAAAGGAAATATTAGATAGAAATTTTAATTAAAAGCTTGCCCCATCATAACCACTGAGCATCAGAAAATGTTTAAAAACACAAACAATTGTCATAAAAACACATTCACATGAGTTATACACTCAATCCCTCCAAATTTTTCTGTGGCTGCGGTTTTCTCTATTTTTTTATCACTATTTTATCATACTGCCTATATTTGTCCACTGAAAAAGAAACTGCAAATACAAGCACAGTAATTCACATTGACCCATAAGAGCTAAATCTCATGGATTGAAGTAAAAATTATAAACAAGTAGTAATGATGAAACAGAAACACTGGTCACAGGGAAGCTGTTTTTTTCCTGAACTTTTGTACTTTACATCCACTCATCTGCTACCCTCAAATTCTTCTGTATACTGCAATTTCCTCTTCACACCTCAGTCACTAAGCAACCCCTGACAATGCCCTGGATTCCAGTAACATCTCTGGAGTCTATCCCCTCGGTTTTTTAGGGTCTTCCCCATACCCTTAGCTGAGAAGTAAAACCAGTTTGCTGTGGCTTGACATTTTACATTTTGACTGGTGCATTGGCCACTCCCACTGAGCAAACTAGGCAAGACTTACCAAGATTTTTTTGTACCCTTCTCTTTGTAAAGATATCCTTTGTCTTCCTAGGACCTGATTTTCACAAAACTTGTAGGAAGCTACTGTCTTTTAGACTTCTGTTGATTTTACTGAAATTGGCCAAAAGATTTTGAAGTTATTAAAGAGTCCAGGGAACAGTCAGCCTTATAGTTTGGTCATAAAAAAGCTTCTTTCTCTAAGAAGACAAGCTTCCCCATTTCCATCACACGCAGAAACACATGAAATGAAATATATAAAATTAATCCACCACATTTAGCTTATGAAATTCCTAAAAAGAGAAAAGTAAGATGTTATATTAAAAGAGTTAAGTTCCAACTCGGCTTGAATCAGTAACCTCTAGCACAGTAACAGCTATGATATCCTTTTTGAACAGGGAGAGACCTCCCTGTACATAGAGGAATAACAGAGAATGATAGAGCATGCAGGCAGTCAGAATCCTTCATGTCAACGTTATGGATATTGAGGAAGAAGTCAGAAGTTTATGCAAGTTATTTGCACATGGAAGTAAAATATCAAGTTAAACTGGAAAGAATGGAAACCCTGTCTACCTCCAAATACAGAGAGCACAGATGGTCCATCCTATGTATTAGCAGCTTGCACATTTATCTGTGATTTCTGGCATCACCTACAGTTCTTATTTCCAGCCTATTGCTAGTTGATGAGGTTACTGTACCTTCTTGCTTAATCCTATGCAGTTGGAGGAGGAAGCCAGGTTGATTTCTACCATGTCTTTAATCTTACAGTACACCCTCAGATAAACTCTTGTGTTATTATCTTACGGACAAGCAGTCCTCCCTAGTCTTTTCATGGCAGTATGACTAATAAGAGAAGGACACTCAGAATACAGTTAATGAGTCAAGAGGAGAAGATGAAGTGCTAACCAGAAAGAAAAGCAAAATGAGAGGAAACCTGTACTATAAAATGAAATATAACTGATCTCAACAAGAATGTCTGAAGAACTGAGAGAGAAAAGGCATTTACAATCTAAGAGATAGACAGTCCCCTTTTTCTGCTTTTCAGTTTTGTCGTTGTTTTCATTTTGTTTTTTCATTTTTTCCCTCCTTTCAGCTTTTTTAGTTTGCCTACTATATTAAAACCTCTTGCTCCCAGGCTGTCATTCAGAGATCTCATTAATCAAGATGTAGGGACATAACAATGAAGAGGCCAAACAGACTTTGATTCATAGATGCTTAAAGCTGCTAGAGTTTGTTCACACTATTTATTTTGATACCTCATATATAAGAATCACTTGTTTCATGCATTAATTCCAGCAGTGGAGGAAAAAGAAAAATCCTGTGCATGAATAAAGTGTTCTGAGTTTCTTTAGTTACCATACACCCAGATACAAACTCAAATCAGTTATCCAGAATATTTAAAATATTTCAACCATCCAGAAAGGAAAAATAAAAAAATATAGAAAGAATTAAAATCAGTGAAGAATTACCAGAAAATGATGCCAGTTGCCGTTCATGCTTTGGATGCCTTAAGCCCAGAGTTAGGGGAGGAATGTTTCAGTGAAAATTACTTTATTACCTACAGATATGAATGTTTGTCACACTCCTGTCTTCAAGGAGCTCTGCCTTTTCACCGTGAATATTAATATAAACAGTGTAACACCAGAAGATATCAAAACTACGAAAGGTTGCCCTACTCTTATTTCTGAAACTTCTTTCTTTTTTCTTCTCAGAAGTCCAGCTCCTACGTGGACTCCTGCCCCTGCAAATCTAGGACATTTTTTGCTTGGTTTCATTAGTGGCTGGAAAATTATCTTATGGACAAAAAAAAAATAACATCTGAAAAAAATAATTGAAGTGAATCTCTAAGCATACATTAAGCAAACATAGGCACTGGGTGTCTCTTGGGCATGTTGATAATGAAAATAATGGTAGTTACAACAGAACCACAGGCTCCACTGAAGACAGGCATTGTCACTCACACCCAAATCTTCTTCCAAGTGTTTGTCATAATATGTTAGCAAAATATGAGTGGAAGCATAAACATAGAGGCACACAGATGAAAGAATATGCTTAGAACATGAGAGACCAGGGAGGAATTTGGCATCTAGTCTAAGTGTCAGAACACTTCAGCCATTAGAAACCACCATTCTGCCATAGTCTGTCATGTTCTACCTCATCCATGAGATTCCCACAGCACTTTGGTCCTCCTGGGAAGAGTTTAATTTAAGTTTAGACATTTTTTTTGCATCTGGAAAGGAAGGTAGGTCAATTCCAGAAGTACAAATCCTTATGGGAGATGATTAGGTAATGCTCCCCACATCACAGCTCAATTTGTCCTGAGGGTCTGATTTACAAAGGAGATTTATTTTTATCTCCTTCCTTCCCCTTCGAGTAAACTACTTTTAGGTGGCTTGTCTTACACAGAAGAGGAGGGGATGTTTTCTGTGAACTCTGCTGCTGAAGCTGAGTTCATAAAAATCAAAGAAGAAACAGATGAATGGCAGAAACATTGAAAATGCTGCAGCAAAGAAGAAAAACAGGATAAGAAGGAGAAATGCTTGGGAGAATCATTTAAAAGCTGTAAAATAAAGCTATTTGTTTTGCAGCAATGGAAACAGCTGAAATGAGAAAGCAATTTTTATTTGGTCTCAAAGCTCCAGCATGATCAAACAAATACGCCTCCATCAGAAAAAAAGATCACAAACTTCGCATGTTGTTAAGATCCTCTTTTTCCTTTTTTCCCACCTCACTGCAGAATTAGATATGAGGAACTCACAATCTTAAATCTTCTTGCAAGTGTTTAAATGGCAGCCCCAAAAGAGGCTACTGCTTAGTCTCAAACTGAGGGCCACATTTCTCACACTTACCTAGCACTCCTGCACCTCTCAACCCTCTTCCCACCTTTCTCAACATACTGCTTTGTTCCTGCATCTGAAGGTCTCCCCCTTCCTCACTGCTTTCCTTTCCCTCCTTTTCAACATCCACCGTTGCTTTTACTACAGGAACAAAACCAAGCCACTGCTGCAGTGGGAAAGATCATCATTCTAAAAGCAGACAGAATAGTGAAGCCTCTTTATCAGATTTTCACCACTTATCTATCACAGCAAAATGCTTTTCCTAGCACCTGCTTGTAGCTGTTATTTAAAAGACAGCAAAGGGGGGGGGAACGACTTGAAGTATTTTAGTAATTTTACAGTGCTTTGCATAGGGAAAAGAAAAATTCTTTTAGTCCTTTGGTGATCAACTAATGCCTTGAGGCACGAATACAGACTAACCCATTCTAGCAGGTAAAGCTAAAACTTTTATGGATGACCATAAAGTTAGCTGGTGCTTTTAAAAAGTGTAGCTACAGTGTTCGATTCTGACCTCTTGCATGATCTAAGTGCTTTGTGAGGAAATACTTCATTTCATTTGCTTGAAATTTACCCATGATTAGCTTCATGTGACCTCATGTCCTTTAATTATGAAAGAGTGTAAAAAGTCCAGGATTGGTTGGAGTTTTTTTATACACCCTTTAAATCCCCAGTGTTTCAATTAAAGCTATGCTAGACTATCTGCAATGCTAGGAAATACTAAATTTTGCAAGATGTCAGGATGCAGTTTATTTGCCATAGATCAACATGACACATTTTCCAAATTCCTACTTGTTTATATGATGAGAATTAGGGCCAGACTGCAATACCATGTGAACACTTACTTTGGAAACATTATTTGATTTTGATTCACACTGATTTCAACAAGACTCTGGTCTTACTTTATATAGTACAACTACAAAAAAATCTCCTTTTGGGAGAAGCACTTACTGAATGAGACATTGGAAACTGGAAAATCAGAGCGGACCCCACATCTCCTGAATTCTTTGTGTAATAAATACACTGCAGTTTCTTGCTGATCCCAACACTCAATCTCAAGTATATCACCCTTAGAAAACACCTGCTAGAGTCTTGATAAATCTTAGTCCTGCTAAAACTAGACAAAATTTAACCTCACTTTTTGAGTCTGAGATTCACATTCTGCATAGGAAAAAACTAAGCAAGAGGGTATTACCTTCAAGGCAAAGGAGATTTTGGACCTTATGTAGGATTGTTATGTTCCATGTATTACAAGAATTTGGCTAGCATCTTTTACCACTCAAAATTTCACTCTAGCATCAGATGCATTTAAATCAAACTAGCAGTATACCAAAGTCGATCTACAAAAAACTTTCTGGAGAGAAAAAAAAAAAAAAACAAAAACCGAAAACAGAAACAAAAAAGCAAACCGCAAAACCAAAACCCAATAACAACAACCCTCCCCCCCCAACAAAAACAAAACCACCAAACTCAGTCAAAAAAAAAAAAAAACCACCACACACAAAAAAAAACACCACTAAGTAAAATTTAATGCCAGAAGTACTAGCATAGAACTCTATCATTTTCAACTGTCATATTACTATTGCCTATTCTGTTATTGCTTTCTGTCCTTATGATTGTATTTCAGGTTGCAGCACTGTAGTTTCAGATCAGGCAAGAGATGCATGACTTTTCTTCTGAAATAATATCTTCTTGATAGTTTCTTGAGGTGCCGCAAATATCAATTTTCAGTATTTTGAAAGAGAATTATAGATGGAGTTGTGAAAAACTAAGATAAAGAACACTGAGGCAGGAAAACAGTATATCAAATTATGTGGTCATTTCCCAGGGTGTTGACAAGTAGAACACACATGTACCTGATTTCATATTGCTATCCCAACCAAGCTGAAGTCACTGTGGAGCCTACCACCTTGTTCTCCTCACTGTTTTTAGCACTTAACTACATTTTCTGAAGATTTCTCAGATGGAACGTGTGCATGCTTTCTACCTACCTCCTGTGACATTCAATTAAAGTGCAGCTGAGTGGAAAGAGCCCAAGACAATTCTATGGTGCAAGAGGACAAGAAGAAAACATCAGTTCCTGTGCAAAATGGGTTGCTACTCAACAACACATCAACAGGTTTTTACAAAAATGTAGTTGTTAGAATAAAAATGTGCTGTTGACGTAAGATTTAAAAGGTTCAGGGCTTTCTGAGTCCATGGAAAGAAACTGTTTGTAGATATGCAAAAGCATTTAGTAGGCATTTTACTCTATTGTAGAAGTTGAGGATGTTGCCTTATAATCAAGAGCTCTTCAATGTTAGCTAGAATTTCTTCTGCCTATGCTATATGAATAAGGTCTGATAACATCATCTGGACAGATCTATATAAATTTGGACAAGAAAAGAAGCTGTGCTGATAACATATCACGTCTAATTCCAAACAATCTTGAACCCTTAAGGATACATTTGAGTTTTCTGTTGGGTTGGGGTTTTTTTGGTTTTGGTTTTGCTCAAGAAAACTTTTGACAATTAAAAGTTTTACATTTTCACAGTCTCTGGAAACACAGTTTAAATGTTTTTCAGTAGTATACAGTGAAGAGCAAACTTTAAAACTTGGTTATATGCCAACAGACTGCAAGAAGATGCATGTTTCTGGGGACAATATTTTGTAAACAATATTACCAGGTCACCCTAAGTATCACCCTAATTATTATAAGCTATTAGGCAAATATATGTTTAATTCACTAACATCAAATCTATCAATTCAGAGGCACCCACAGTTCTTCTAGTGCATATTATAGGTTTAAGTACCGCTATTGAACTGCTTGGCTTGCAGATGGAAAGCAAAAAGTCTATTGAACCTCCTCTACTGCAGTGACCTATCGTGTCCATGGGGCAGGGCTTTGCAGGACTTCTTGCAAACAGAAACAGCCCTGGCGGGAACTGGTGACCTTAAGGGGTTGTAGGTAAAAATTGTCTTTTCACTTCCTCTCAGTTTAAACACCAACCTGCTTAATCCAGAGGATTCCTTATATATTTCTGAAAACAGCCTGCTTTCCTTTTTAAAAGTTTTCTGTTTATCCTGACTTACAGAATGAGATCCAAGCCAAGCTTGTGTGTTTGGGTCCATCACTCCAAGTATCCACACACATGGAGTAATGAAAATAAGGAAAAGAGCAACATCTTAAGTTGAGGAGTAAATAGAAGCAATATTCTCAACTCCTGTGAATGTCCTACACTCCTATGATTTTTAAGGCCCGTTAAGAAATAATTTTGGGCACATTTCTCAAGGACCACCCCAGAGAGGAGCCATGTTTTAACAAAATCTATTAGCAGACAATAATTCATGCTATCTATCATATTGTACCATTCATTCATGCATCATCTAACAAGATGACATTTAATACAAAATAAGACTGATGAAGGTCACAGAAATTTGCACAATTTATTACTCGTGTCAAGCCAGATTAGTTTAGCCAGTACTTGACTAAAATTTGCCTGGGATGACTCTGAGTAAAAAGTCATTATCCAGTGGGTATTTTCCTCTCATGCTCAGACATATACTCTGAAAACTGAACTGACTGTAGGGAGTTCTCTGAATCTCACTCAAAAACCGTTATTCAGGTCTCATGTCTCACTTCTGCGTCTGCTTTCACTTACTCTTTCAGATCCCTACAGTCACTATCCTCAACAGATTATAAGGAGATGCAGGAGCAGTGCTAAGCTGTTGGGAAATCCTGACAAAGAAACACCTTTTGGAGATGGAAGATTTCTGGGGGTAAAATAATACAATATGCACAAACAATGCCTTTATTAAGAGTACATTTGAATGGTGATCTGAATAATAATGCAGAAATTAATGGCCCCTTTGAACACACACAAAAAAAAGATTCTACATAATTCTTAAAGCATCTACTAGTTCTGGGATCTGCTCTCAAAGAAGCCAAACCATTTTACTGCTTTGATCAAGGCAAACATGAAGTTGTAACAAACCCCAGTCTTTGTTGAAATCCAAATCAGAACAATCACTAACACAGGTCTAAATGTAGTAATTTTTCAATACTTTTCAGAAATCTTGTTATAGTACAATATTTCTATGATTCCTGCCATGACTTTTTTGGGGCTTTCTTAAATTCTTTTTCAAAATACCTTATTTTTACTCCTGTGAATGGTTCAGACACCTCCCTCATCCATCTTTAATGAAGTTATCAGAGTTACATCAGGGTTAATTAAACCCAAGAGGCACAAAACTACAGTATGGCTTGAACAGAATGTTTCATAAGCCTTGGACAGGAGAATGAATAATATTCAAAACTTACAAGCACATCTCATTCCCATAGCATTCCTGCACACATTGGTTATTCTAACAGCCTGACCCCCATTATATGAGAAAATTTGTCCTGAAGACTTAAGACCAGTTCCTCCCTCATTTGGAATTCCATAAACATCATTTATATTATCTGGTGTTTCATTGCAGGGTTAAGCTATACCTCTGGGTAACAAACAAATCAAAGTTTCCATGCATTTCTCATGAATGAAGCTACAAGAAATATCTTTGAAAAAGAAAAAAAAAAAAAAACAAAACCCTCACAAAAAAGCAACCCTCCAGTCTGAGCAATTTTAAGTCCTAATGAGACATTCCTGCCTATGAATGTTAATGTCGTGAGGACTTGGGGGTGTTGGTCGACGAGAAACTGAAGATGAGCCAGCAGGGTGCACTCACAGCCCAGAAAGCCAAAGATATCCTGGGCTGCATCAAAAGAAGCATGACCAGAAGGTTGAAGGAGGTGATCCACCTCATGTTCATTTACTCACCAACACCCCAAGTTCTTCTCTGCAGGACTGCTCTGAATCTCTTCTCTGCCCAACCTGTAGCTGTGCCTGGGGTTGCTATGACCCAGGTGTAGGACCTTGCACTTGGCATGGTTAAACTTCATGAGGTTGGCATCAGCCCACCTCACAAGCGTGTC
>JBCJKH010043145.1:0-39261 GCA_039877255.1 Loriculus beryllinus
AAATGCTTTTCCACATTATTTCCTTTCCCAGTTTGGTCTGTGCATCCTAATCCTAGGAACCTTGCCTATTCCAGGATGAAATTGTACTCTTTATCTGATTCTTAAGAAAATTTAGGTCATTGTATCCACTGTGATTGTCTAGCGTATTTAGTTATTCATTTCTTTGAGAATCTGCCACCGACTGTGCATATAAACATCTTTGTTTAAGACAAATTGTTATTCAAGCTTTAATCACTCCTGGATCTCAAATGCGTATCCTGATAATGTAGGAATGGAGGGTTTGTAGATGCATGAAATTGTTAGCTCTGAGCAAAAGAAAATCGTTCTTATAAATTATGTATGTTTAATCTGACAAGGTTCTTTCTTACTGAGAAAAATCTTTTGCCATTCACTAACCTTGCTGCTCTGGTGGGTCCCATCAAATGTCCAGAAGGACAGTTGGATGGTACTGAAAATAAGCAAATATTTTAATAATTCTTCCTGGAGAAATGACCCCATGGAAATGTAAAGTGTATACAGCATATTGGAAGACAAGTTATACATCAGCATGTAGGTTTCCAAAAGGAAATAAGGCTATTAAATAGCACATTAGAAATAGCAGAAGATGAAAAGTTGCAGTTTGATCACACAGTCGTCTTTGAAAAGTAAGATAGAAGTGGATGAAGGTTAGATGGGGGGAAAGGTAGAGGTGAATGGAAAGAGGAAGGTTAAATCAAAAGAGAACATGTTGAAACTAAATTAGTCTTTAAAAATAAGATGGTAAAAGGGCCAGCCATGTGTGGACAGGAAAGTAAAAAGGGGAACAAAGTGGAAAAACCTGTTTATCAGTGGATCACAGAGTACACAAAGCCAGCTGCTAAAATGAAAGTAATAATTTTATCTGGTATGGAAATGGTAACAGTTATAATTGAAGAGGAATACTGAAAGAAATAGCATAAAAAAAGAGGTAAAGATTTGGCATTTGATCCAGAGGGGGTAGAAAACTTCACTGAGTAATGACTTTGGTTTCAGATGCATGTCTGTGGTCTCCTTGTTGGAGGGCAGACATGGAAAAGTTAGCTAGCTACAGGCAAAGGACTATCACTAAAGTCTGTCATAATTAGGACATCTTTTCTCCCCGCATAAAATACCATTCAGCAAGTAAGGCAAAGTGAAGGATATAAAATGGGCAGTGCCTGTGCACCACACCTCAGGTTGTCGTGCGCAGTTAGTGCCTTCATGAGACCAGCAGATTACTCTGAGAGCTAGATGTTAAACTCAAAGCACTCATCATGCTCCTGTTCGGAGCAAAAGGAGGCATGGATGTATGGTTAGTGAAATTAATGTTTTACCAGTGTTCTACCAGTCTAGCAATCGAAATTAACTAATGCAGAAAAACTTTGTTGATAATATAATTAAAATTATCGTAAAGAGAACTTCCTGCTGTCTATGCTTATCTTCCTTTGGATTTTTCAGTGTTCCTCTGGATCCCAAGGTTGGTGTTACATTAGAGAGACTCACAATGACCATCAGCATCTCAAGCCCTTCTCTAGATAAAGTACAGTGCTCTTGGTGATGATTTTTTCCTCATCAGTCTTAGGTCCACCTAGGGCTCCATTTATTTGTCTTCCCATCACAGTCTGCTTCTGTCTTATCAGTCCACAGCTAAAGGTTAAAAATTGCACAGTTGCCTCTCCCACCCTCAGCTTAGTGCCATGCTGTCCAAGTAGCACTTGTGTCCTTCAGGAAAGGCATATTAGGTGAAATGTTAGTCAGGATTTTGCAGTCTGATTTCCAAAAAGTGACAAATGAATGAATCAATAATAGATGAACAGCAGTTAACAGACAGTTCTGTGAACACTGGAATTAAGGGACTGGATTGTGTCATATATTATTTGTCTAGTATAGGTTTACCTCCTCACTGTGTTTCCTGTGATAAATCCAAAAATCTAGAGTCAAGCACAGTAGTATTAATGTGCTGCCAAGCATCTGCTGATAGGAAAAATGTTTGATATTCAGTAGAAGGCATCCATTATGGGCTGTTAACTTTCCTCCCCCCTCCAGTACTGGCATAAGTTTGTATCCCTTTTCTTCTGCTTGGGTTTCACAAAACTTGTAGTACCTCAGCTGTTTTGGAGACTTGAGCCATCTTCGACACTTGCTGCTGATGAGTAGCAAAGTTTTTGTGTTGCTAAAAAGAAATCAACCACATGATTGAAAATGAGACTGTGCTAGGCATGAAAAATTGCATGTAAGCCTGACAATACCTCTAATAGCAGATGTATGGAGAAAAGTGAGACTCCTGGCAGAGTGCAGTGAAAGAAAAATAAATCCTGTAAGTGAAAAGAACAGTATGGTACTAATTAAAGTAATGGCAACCAATAATAAAAGAGAGAAGGAGGAATTGTAACCACTTAATGAAAAAATTTGAAGGCGTTCTGTAGCATTGGGAAAAGAATAACCCCAGAAATAGAAGAAATGAGTTCATCAGTGGTGCAACTGTGCTTATAAAGCGGAAACACTGCAAATAATATTCTGCATTTGACAGTAATTTCAATAGTACAATAATATTTTGAAACCAAACTTGATCAACACGAAGCAAAGACCTAATGGCATGTGCCATATTTAAAGATTTTATTATTCCTCCTTCAAGGTTTATTGCTCTTTCAGGAGCAGTTCCTTCATGGCAGAGTTCTGTCATAAAGTTATCTGAGAAGAGGCTGCAGTTCAGTTACATTTGGATCTTCTGCAAGATTATTCCACAGTAATGCTGGGATAAGAATCTAGCAGAATCTGGGTCATTTTACCCACATTGCAGCATCCAAGTTGGACACCAGTACAGTGAAATCTTTGCAGTGACTGAAATGTAAATGACCAGGAAACAATTCAGTTATGCACAATATATGTTGATATTTTTGAATATCCATTGATCAGAGCACTGCAAGAGTCCATTTTTGAGTGGACACACTAGACTGATCACCGAAAATGCCAGATGGAATTACTGAACTGAAAAGGGGGAAAAGAGAATAATACACTTTGTACATACTTTAAGAAGCAAGACAATAAAACAAGTGGGGAAAAAAAAAGTTAGCAAAGTTTTACAAAACAAGAAGTTCATCCACTGAGTTTTAAACCATTCAGTTACAAATGGAGCAAATAATTTCTATTTCTTATAAATACCAGCGAGAAAAGATTATCTTCATACCAGCAGACAGCCCATAGACATTTCAAACAACAAAATTGCGCATGTTATGAGAATAGTGTACGCTAACTTCTGCCTTGAAAAGCATTTGCATATTCAATTAGCAATCCTTAGAATTTTCTGTATTAATTGTCTTATGCTCAAAAAGAACTCTAAAGCCTTTGGTGCTGTTGTGTGTTCACACATTCTGTGCAGTGACTGATACAGTGCCCACCTTATGAACAGAGAACCAGAGGCACAAAGAAATAAATGCATCGCAGAAGTGTCTGAGGAATTACCTCTGATTTTGGACCTGCATTTTGTCTACTTCTGCTGCCCTTTTCTGACAGGGCAGGAACTCATAATGAACAGCTAAGGTACCATGATGGTGAAATTCACCCCTCTGCAGCAGTCTTGTGCAATGCCTCTGAGAGTAAGTGCAGCTTACCCAGAATAGGGTTTGAGTAAGACTAAGAGCAAGGTATAAGAAAAATCTGATGTGAGGGCTAGAGTAGTATGTATACACCCAATGCACAGAGGTAGTATAGGAAAATGCATTCTCCAGAGCGTTCAGCACTCTGACCACAAACTGGGTTATGTAGTATTTCCCTCCATTATTACGAAATTCAGAATTTGGAACACTGACGATGGCTGGATGGTGGGTTTTAGCATTTTTACAGGTCAAATATTATGATTAGAACCTGTGATCCATTCCTGCCGTTGCTCAGTTAGTTACTTATTCCTCTCCAGCCTTTTGTATTTCAAATTGTCATGCAAACCCTTGTTTGCTTCTCTGATTTCATCTTGGGGTTTGGTTTGTTTCTGTCTTTATACAGTCTTTGTAGTGTTTTGTTGAGGGCAAAGCAATGTGGATTTTATTCTTGTACCCAGTGCCTGTGTAATCTGTCTATGGCGTGGTCATTGGCTGTTTGGAGAGTTTTTTATCCTGAGGGCACAGCTAACTGCATGCTCGTGTCATTCTGATCAACATCATTTAATTTTAATATATGTTATAAAACCAAAAATTGTAGTGGGTTCTGTTCTGTTAAGACTTAAATGCAGCAATGGCCTTCATGAATTAGTAATTTGAAAATACTGAAGAGAAAGACTTCAGGAAAAGGGGATTCTTAGACTGTGCCATCTTCAGAAATGTAGTAACTGTATTTGGTAATCAAGTAGTAAAGGAGGTGGTGGTCTAGGAATTTCTGCAGCAAGAGTAAACCTGAATGGTCTGTCTTTGTGGTGAAGTAGAATACAGTATTTTAGGAATGATGGACTAATAATATAGAAATGAAACGAATAGTAAGTGATACTATTCTGACTATGTCATTCAGTAATTACAAAGCAATAATGGTAAATAGCACAGGATATTCAAGGAAGAGTTTATAGCAAGAAGGATTGCAGTGATTCAAGAAAATATGTAAGGTCAATTCTGCTGTTACCATTACACTGTGAGGGTGCTGAGGCACTGACACAGGTTGCCCAGAAAAGCTGTGGCTGCCCCATCCCTGGCAGTGTTCAAGGCCAGGTTGGACAGGGGTTGGAGCAACCTGGTCTGGTGGAAGGTGTCCCTGCCCATGGCAGGGCGCTGGAACTGGATGAGTTTTGAGGTCCCTTCCAACCCAAACCAGTCTGGTATTCTATGATTCAGCTAAGACATTCCTTGCAAAGAACTCTCGTCTTTTTGTACAGGTGCCTCGACATCATACTCTGTAGCATTCTTCATTAACAAGTTAGACTGGGATTTTAATTTTAAATCATTTCTTGCACAAGAGTCGCAAATGGGTCGACAGTACAGTGAAACTAGAAATAAGCAAAAGAAATGGTTACTTATATTAGGACCACTACTTGAAAGGACATGTGAATATGCTGATCTTTGGGGAAGAGTAATCCTTAAATAGGTTATTACTGCCTTTTAAAATAAAGCTGATCTTTACTGAGACTTCAAATTTGGGTCTATGGTTAGTCTCAGTAATCATCTGGGACAATCCCTGTTATGAAATTATCATCTATGTCATAACAGCTACTGCACCATGTAAGTATGTTATAGAGCATGCAGCATGGCAACATAACAAGGACAACTATGAAGTTCAAGTAACATCTGGTATAAAGCAAGAAATAGTGCCCATTCATCTATTTTTACAACAATAGTATGGTCACAGCACCTAGAACAAGCATGACAAGAATTAGATGAGACAAACAGTGGAAACACATGCACAAAAGCAGCTAGAAACTCCAGAACTGGTTCTTCATATTTCCTGGGACTTATTAAGTATCTTCTCTTCTAGGACACACCACACTCTCCCTGTTCCCTATGGATGTTATCGATAGAATAGACTTTTACTTATAATGTATTTAACCATTTCATCTATTTTTAATTATGCACCTATATTTTAATCTTGCATGTATAATTTTAATTTTGTAATACCTTACAGAAGGCATCATCTACCACTGCCACCAAGAGAAATACAGAATGGCCAGTAAAAGCACTTCTACAAACGCCCATAAATTTCACCACAGCCATTTCCACTTCCCTGAACATCTCCAGATATAGCTACATTTTCATATTGTACCTATAGAAAATGCAGCACCTCTCCAGGGTACACATAAATTGTTTTAATGTTTCTAGCCATTCCGTTTAGTTTTGCTCCTTATTAGCAAACAGTTCAGGTATCAACATAGTAAAACATAAAACACCTTAACTGCTTTATGATTTGTTATTTCAATAAGCTAATGAAATACTGAATAAATAAATACTAAGTCCTAATAAGTGATCTGGTATCAATGCCTAATATTTAAGCCAGCTTCCACCCCCAATAACTTGGTTTGGATGCAACAAGTCTTTGAAAACATAATCTGTTTTTATTTTGACTTTCCTCAAATGTTTCTCATTACAGTGGCAAGTCAGAGCTATTACAAAGTGTGCATACTTTTCCTGACTTTAATTAATCTTTCTCCACCTTTACTACTAGTAACACCTTGTACCTGAAGTTAACATACTGTGCTATACCTATACATCTGCTTGCTCAGACAATAGTATCAGGGGACTGTAGCAGCTTTTAGCTCCCATTGGGAGGTCAGGCTGATGTGAACATATATTAGGACAGGATACACAGAATCTTTCTATAACCACTCCCTTTTTGATAACTCCATGTCCTGCGGTAACATCAGTGTGTTCCTATGGAAATCATGATTCACTTGGCTACAAATACACATCTTTTCACCTGAAAAAGAGGCATGATTTAGCATAATTTAGGTTATTTTGTTTCACTTGCAATTGTTGCCAAGAGTAATTTAAAAGTTGTCTGTTTTCTGCAGTGATCTGGAAGATGACCCCCAAGGCCTACTACTCTTTCTAAGAAATCCTATCGGAAATAGCCATATTCCCCCTCTGATCTCCACATTATTCAGTGATTGGTCTCCAAAGGAAAGCATATTTCAAGATAATTAATCACTTGGTTCTTAAAGCATGGAATGTTTTATTAATAGCTTGCAAAACACACGGCTGTTCTATAAAGCAGAACGCACCTGCATGTTTTTCTTTCTGGTTATACCACCACAAGCCCTTTGAGACAGATACACATTCTCACAGCTTGACATAATGATGATGCTACTCTAGCAGGATGATAGACAGCCCTGAACAAACGCTATTGGAATGGACCAATTCAACAGATACTGTACAGAGAGCAAAATCATATTACCAACACAAAAAGACTGGTCATATGAAGGTACAAACAGTGTTTTATCCCCTGATAAACTGCATTTTTTCCTTCTAGGAAAAGAAAAATACCTATATTATCATTTAGCTTTTCTTATGCACAGAAAGTACTGCAAAATATGATACCATTCTGCATGTAATACTCATACGTGGGAGCATCCCTAATTCCTGCAGTAGGCTACAGACAGTGCAAATTGGAACATAGCAGAGATTGCTCTAATTCAGAGAGACAGAAAATCCAGTAGTAAATTTACTGAAGAATTGCAATTAGCAGGTCTTCTGTGGCTTCCTCGTGACTCTATAGTTACTACTCATTTCAGACCCCAGCATGGCCTATGACCATGTACACCATGTACATTTAGCATAACCAACACTATTTCCTAAGGCAAACAGCCATAACGTGTCATCACCCTGAGCACAGATCACCCACCCATCCTCTTCCCCTCCTCTCCACTGTGGATGTCATGAGGATATGACGACAGACAAATGCTGCAACAAGACTACATGCCCAAAAAGTGCCGCCACCAGGATGTTCTGTCATTACACGATGTTCCATTATGGAACATGGAAGTGTAACAGCACATGAGATATTGACTACAACATCCACCAACTGCAAATCTCAGGAACTTGAACTGCAGCTGGGTGGGAAAACTGGTGATGCCCCATGGGTCAGGGACGCCTCCACCATTGCTTTTTGCAAGGAAGACACTCATGTTCTTTCAGATAAAGTCTTATCTGTTTAAATTATGATATCACATGCTGATTGTTAAGAATTTGACCTGATCTACAATGTACGCCGGAGACTAAAACTCTACATATCTACAAACTCCAGGTGATAAGAAAGCAACATTAATTACCAGAAATTCTTTTGGTGAAAGCTATGATAACTGCTAAGAATCCTGCATAACAGGCTATTGCACTACCTGCTAGAAATTGTAGGCAGCAGTAATCTATGCTGATTATTAAAATTGTGTATAAAGCTCTAATTATAATTACAGTCCTACGGCCAGTTTTCATTCTACCTAACAGAACCTGCTGCTCTCTACAGCACTGGGTGACACAGGGTCAGAATAACAATACTGAATACCATGTAGTATTCTACAAATTCAGTCAAACTGCTTACTACCCATTTTCTGTTAAGTATTGACTCTAACTAGTTAAAAGAAAGATGTGATCTCTATATCACCACAAGTAGCAGCAAAAGCGAGAAACGGAAAAGACTTAATAATATCTGACTGATTAAATCCTAGGTATGTCAGTAGCTACTTTTGAGATGCTGCAAGTACTAGAAAGACATGTCTGAAAAAAAAAACCAAAAACAAAAAAAACCAAACCAACAACATGATGCTTATATATAAAAGGGGAGGGGGAATGGAGAAGGAAAAAGAAGGAAAAGAATGATGATCTAAGTAATTTTACCCTTGATTTTACCCTTTTTGCCCTAGAAAAATAGCGGCAAGTGTTAATTTTTACGTTCCCAGCAAGCAAGGTGACAGCAGCCACACTTTGTCAAGAACAAATCCTACATACATATAAGGAACGTTTTTCTATGTGTGACAGTAGATCTTTTGTCTTCCTTCCCAGAAGTGGTAGAAAAATGTTCTAAATCAAGACCTCAGTACAGCTTTGAGGACTTCATGTAAAAGTCTCATAAAGTAACCCGGGAAAACAGCAGGGGAAAGCAAAACACCTTAAAAAGTTAGAGGTGTGAACATACATCTCCGTATGCATAGTTAGTATGAACAGAGATTCTAAATGGAATTACAGGATATGCAACATCATCGCTGGTAAGGAAAAAAAATAAGAAGAAAGACTGCTATTAAGCCCAGAGATGATACAAAGCTGGCTTCAGCAAATATACTGGAGAAAAAGAATTTATTATCAAACTGAAGAAATTATCTAAGAAATAAAATGTGTAAGAGTTACACATACAGCTAGGAATAATCAACTACACTAACAGAAGATGGGGAAGGACTGGTTAACAACAGCTGGCCAGAAAGCAAGAAGTATCACAGGCTGAGTAGGAATTACAACTTTCATCCTATCAGGGGAAAAACAAAGTCAGTGGGGATGTATGAACATGAGGATTATAGCCTTTTCTCTGGCCCCCAGAACTGGCAAAGCCTCAACAATACTGCTGTATCTCACTGTGGGCATCATGCCTCAAGGAAGAGGTGGATTATGAGAGGAAAACTTCAGGAGAGGACACTGAGAAGGATGTGAGATGCAGGAAACAATACTGAAAAGAGCACAGCCCCCACTGACATAAGTCCCTCCATCTTCATGGTGTAGTGGAGTAACTTGCTGGTTCCAGTCACATTAGAGAGGAGCCCTGCCACACTGCCACTAGTTTTGTCTCCTGCTGACAGTCTCACTGAAACATGCAGGTCTGAGTGAGCTTTCTCTGCCTCAGGGCCTAAAACAGCCACAGACCTGTGAAACTGCAGTAATTTCTGCAGGTGTGAATAAACCAACCAGTCAGAAGCTGAACAAAACTATTACTGAACTCACTTCTGGTATTAAAAGTGAATTGACAATAACTGAACTTTGCATTAAGAAACAAGTCAGAACAGGAGGTCTAAATGCACAGGAGGAAGCACAGAAGGAGACTTTAACACCAGCACTGCACATTGACCTCCCAGATTCCCATTTAAAAACATACATCCATAGCTGGACATAATTTAAGGGTAGCTAAAGTTGCTTTCTCTCTGAGCACCACTCAAGTTGCAGTGAAAAAAGTCAGCTCAGCTCTTCCTTTTTATGTGAAATTGTCAGGAAAAAACAACAATATATCTCTTCCTTGAATAAGCATCTTTGATGCTGTTAGGATTAAAGTACCCAGCAAATGCCGAAACGCAACATGAGAAAAGAAAACAAACAACTGAAGCAGTAAATGATTCTACATAAGCTCTGTAACACATACAAAAACTCACCTGAAAGATGAGGCTTAAATGCACCATGTATCTACAAAATGGTAATTCCTGGAGGAAGGAAAATAATCAAATACTAGAAAGCAAAATATTTCTGTTTGCCACTGCAAAAGCAACCTGTCGCTTAGAGATTAATGAATAAGCTTTCTGCTTGCCACATAAGAGGTTGGCTCTTCTTTGAATAATATTAATACTAGGGAGAAAAGTAAATGAAGAAATTCCCTTCTTATCAAGTGGTAAGACAACATGAAACACATTTGAATAGGAAATAAATACAAGTCTTCCACAGTATGAACACTGCCACAGAGAACAATCTTCCGAGCTAAGAGCTCACAAAGAAGTAAAGCAAAAGGAAAATAGTTTTCTGTGCAGAAGGCTATTATTTATTCACTTTTATTCAAATTGTACGGCCCCAGCAGGGACAAATGTTAGCAGGTAATTAACTATCAAGAAATAAATTAAGCACAAAAAGAAGAAATATTTGTGAAGACATTTACTCCTCGCAAAGCAGGAACAATCAGGCAATGGAATGATAACTAAAGGCTTGATGCTCTCATTCCCTGGTGTCAAAAACTCCCCTGGATTCTATTGCAGTGACTCTGAAAGTTCCTAAAAGTCAAGATTTCTTACAGAGTATCTGATTGTAAAATCCATGATAAGAAAAAGGGAGTATGTCTTAAAACACTTTTTTCCTTTTAGTCTGGGAAACAGCAACTGGAGTTTTCATTATGTAACTACACTCCTTTTAAAATAAGCTAAGCATCCCAAGGTTATTAACTTTGGCAGGTGAACAGAGCAACACCTACGTATGTGTATGCAATGTGTATGTACACATATGCATGTGCTTATTATGAAAAGGATATAGAGAGTCCTGGTGAATTCTGATAGTTTTAGTAATATCTACTAAGTCTAAGTTAAGAAATAATGGTGGGGATGAGAGATATAAGGTAACGTTTCCTATGAACTTCTGTACTAATGTACTAATGAAAATTCTGGCTAGAAGTCCCTTTGCCTGTAAGCTTAAATATTCAAAACCATTTTCTGAATAAAAGGTGCTCTTGGCTAACTCTTCAAAAGGACAAGGGGGTGCAGTAGGTGTACTACAGCCTAACTCGGTCTATACTGCAAGGAATGCAAGCAAAGAAACAGTATGAAGAACACAAAATACATTTTGCAAACCAAAATACAATGATGACCAACAGCAGGACGTTTCACCAGATAGTTTGCCATTCCTGCATATCTTACTTTAGTCTTCCTACCTAAGACTGCAGGCCAAGAAATCAATCCCAAGTATTAAATCCACTTCCAGCAGTATCGCCAAACTGATTGGGGTCTCATTTGCTTTAGCCAAGGAATCAAGGGCAGAGAAAGTTTCTGGTAATGGACTGATGTGGAAGGCATTTCTTAGCACACGGTGATTTTACTTTCCTGTCAACTGTTTGCACATATTAAAAATGAACAGTATAGGGAATAGAAAGGGAACAGCTAAAGATTCTCTAACAACAAAGCAAAAGAGCAACCTGTTCTCAGCCAGCCAGGCTTAGACTCTTGATCCCAACTTCAAATTTCTCACTCTGTATCCTATTAGAACATGGTTTACAATAAATGGAAATCTGTCTTCATTGCATCACTGAATTTTAGAGACTGTTATACTTGGAAAGAACACTAGCAACTGATGGGGCTGGGGGAAGTCTTCTTAAATCTGCCATTATACTGATAAACGTTTGGGTTTCAATTCTTACTGACCTAAACTTTCCAAACACAATAATGGAGATAAGAGCCATTTTACCAACTCCTCATTAAAGAATGATAAATGTGTAATACAACATTTAAACTGGTTACAAACCCAGGTTAAAGTTGTTTTCTCTGTACACATTTATTATTTTCCTAAAATGAATTCCTATGGTAGAATGATGCCAACACACTACTAGAACATAGCATGACACTGCCCTAAGTCCCTGTGTAAATCCACAAAAATTCACATCGGATAAGTTTGTTCTGCAGAGTTCATTTTTGTCATGTTAGTGTTTACATTGAAGAGATTTAGACAATTTTAATTAAATACTATAATACAGAAAGGTATTAGTGCCAGGATACATTCAGATTAACTAAGGCATTAACTCTACCCTAGGACCATGTGGTATTAGCTGCTTTTGCTGCCTCAACTGCTACTCTGCATTTAATATTCTGTAAGTATATGCTGCTATTGTTGGCATCATGTGAATCACTAAATGGAAGTGAAGATTTCTGCCACTTGTACCCTATTAAACACTGGAGCCCACGCTTCCCGGGTAGTCTGACACACTAAAGGGCATCATAAGCCCAATGAATCATATCACTGAGAAGGTTACAAAGTAAATTAAATGTCAGAGATGTAAGTCTATTGATTGTAATTTAGTACAGATGATAGACTACTAATTAATAACTACAGCTGCCAGTGAAGAGGCACTGCTGCCTTTCCACATACATTTATTCTTTCCATTTTCATTTACTTTAGTTCTACGCTATGCTTGGTGCAAGCTTCATTTCCCTCACTTGCCATAAGGCTAAGGGAGCCTCCCTTACTGCATTAGGCAATGCCAGGCCTAATCAGACACCCACCAGCCTCGTGATGTTCAGGCTTTTTCACTGTCTGGAAATAGTATTTGAGCTGGCAGTACTAATAATGAAAAATAAAACCAAAACAATATCCCATTACCCACTTCAGATCTTACATCTTCTTTTAAATGGATGCAATTTAAGCACATGAAGCTTTCTTCATAGCTAAACGTGTGCCCATAGAACCTCCACAGACATCAAGCCAACCTGCAGTGTATGTTATTAACAGAATACACAGACAGAAATTTGAAAATATGAACAATATTCTAAAACACTGAAGTAGCTTTAAAAGACTCCTGCTGGTTTTAGGTGGGGGGAAGGGAATAAATCTCAGAATAGTAAGTTCTAAATTTCATTTAGCTCTAAAATATATAATTTTCCATTAAAAACCATCTAATATTTACAACCCATGTTTCCAAGATTACTTTTTCCATTAACTCTGAGATCACTATTAAGCATGACCTCTCTGTTCACCATCACCGCCTTATGTAGCAGGGCAGGCAGATAGAGTTATCCCAGTGTTTATTAAAAAAAACCCAGCCTGTAGCAAAACATTTTAAAGTATCTTTTTCTAGGTCTAAAAAGAAGAAAACCAGGCGGAGTTGTTATAAATGCACTCCCAAATTGGTGCTGATATGGCCAGAGCTGGGAACAGGAGCTGCAAGGCAGAGAACAGATACTCTGCCATGAACAGGACACAAGGCTGTCCTCTCAGGAGTTACAAAAAAAAGTGACACTGCATGAGCAGCGACATGGCAAGACAGACACATGTGTTTGTCTCTGGTCCTGTAAACATAAGTGGAACCGGTGTCATGAAACTAGATCATGTCACACATTTCTTAATACTGCTGGCACTAATTTAATGTCATGGCTGGTCATAAATGTTCAGCGACGCATCTCCTTAAAAATTGAAGATGTAGTTTATATTTTTGGAGATTGGGGATTTTTCTCCTTCAAGCAAAGAAGAAAATTTCTATCTAAAAGAAAAGAAAGAGAGACCAAATCCAACTCAAGAGCAATGCTGACCTGACAGACAGTCCTATCCCAGAACTCCGCCGCTCTGAAAAGAAATGGAGCTGCAAACACTTCACCTTCATAAAGTGAGACAGAAAGAAATCCTTCCCCCTGAACACTCCCCACATGTACTTGCTCTCACCTCAGTACCATGATATCAACACGAGAAGCTGTATCTCGAAAAGGAAATCTTCAGGAAAGCTCCAGTGGCTTAACCCAAATATCACTAACTACTAACACGGCAGTGCTCCGCATTATATATTTTGTTAGACAAAACTGGTTCTTTTTAAAATCTTCTTCTTAATTACATATTTACAGATACAGGGGTGCTTTGAGCCTTTGCTCTTCTGCAAGTGCATCACTCAGAGGATAATAAAGACAGACTTTGGGTATGTGAACCACAACTACTTTTTTTGTCCCACAAAACCATCAGTCCTCAAGCTGAGATTAAAAAGTGCCATAAATCAAAGCTACTAATGCACATATAATCCAAGTAGCCTCTTTGCATTCCAGGTATCAGCATGGGCCAACTGGGCAACTGCTGTACCTGTGTTCATGTGTCTTTCATTTAATAATGTGTCATTTCACCTGTGTTATATTTCATAAGGGTTAATTTCAAAATTATTCTTCTCGTTAGCATCTTTGCCAAGTAATTTAGCTTGATGTTGATAAATAACTTACTTTTCTTGATATAAAAGGAGTTGACAGAGCTAAAAAAAATTCTCCGAGGTGACCATATACAGCTACATGACAAAAGTGACTTCTGTAAATGAACACCATATACTACAACTGTGTCTGTGCTAAGAAACAGCTCACAAAAGGAGCACCCCACATCAGTTGCATATTCTTGTCAAACACATTTCTGCCTCGGATAGCCTCACACACCTTCATGAAAGACAAGAATGCGTACATACAGGAAAAGATGATACATAATATTAATAATAATGGTAAAGAAGTTTCATTCCCTGGCCTGGGATTTTTCTGGTTTGGGTTTTTTTTTGTTTGTAAGATTTTGAGCACTTTCTCTGAGAAAACATTATGTTTAATCAAGAGAAATTGACACAAACCCCCTTTGTTATATAAACTACATGTCAAAAGAAAATCAAAATGCTAAAGAAAACAAATGAATTTTTAATACTTGCTCGTATTTCATCCAAATTCCACTGCCAGCACTTACTGGCTAGGAAACTGAACAGCTAAATAACTCTACAAAAAACACTATACTACAATTTCCTTTAAGGAGGCCCCGACTGCAGTCCCTCCTGCACATCCATCCCCAATGCTGGCTGCCACAGGGCAGGCAGTGGTTTTCTTGCAGTCTTACAGCACTTGGCAGGTGGCTCTGCCTATCAGTTACCATAGAAAGGTTAGTTAGAAAGGACCTTAAATATCATCCAGTTCCAGCCTCAGGACTCCCAAGACCACCACTAAACCGTATCACTGTAGATAAGGGCCTCACCTACACACTGGAATTTATGCTTTTTGAAGGTTATAATCCCATGTGACTCACATCTAGGTTAATTCTTACTTAGAGAGCTTAACTCAAAGTCTGCTCATTTAGGAATAAAAATGACAAAGCCTACATTCAATGTATAATATGTAAATAGAACAAAGAGAATCATGCTAATCTGTCATGTTGAGATACCATGAGTTTTCAAGCCTTCCACAAGAACAGGTTATTTTTTTACTGGTAACTAAGACATTCTCATGGTGTGTAGAGGGGGTACTGGGGGTGTGTGAGGCAGTGCAAAGATATTAAGTAATTAGTCATAGAATCATAAAACAGTTAGGGTTGGAAAGGACCTTCACTGTTGTTTCTTTCTCTCTGTCCTTTCAGGCAACCAACGCTGTGCATCTGCATAACCTTTAAAACCGGAGGAAAGAATGGGGAGACCTAATGGTGCTAAGTTCCTCTTTCCCTTCTCCTGCACAAGGAGGCAAACCAACACAAACTGCTTGTGCACTTAGCAGACTTCTCTGCACTTAAGACCTGGCCCCATGCCACCCTGTCATGGGGAAGACTAGGGGAGCTGACCTGAGCAGAGACACTTCTCTCTGGAGAGCAGCCCAGAAATCACATCTTTAAAGCACCTGCCAGCATAGAAAGGGGCAGTCAGCCACCAGCTGGGTGTTGTGATGCACAAGAACACAATGTCTGTGTTCACCGGGTACAGCTAGCAGCTCAGGTTTATAGGTGACAGATTGCCTGCCTGAGAAATTAAGACACTCACCTTCATTGTGGCTGGCAGATTTCTTCGGCTCCAAAGGACATTTAAATTTCTGCAGGTATGTACACTGCAGTCTCTTAGATAGGCACCACTGGCACATCACAAAATATAACTCACAGAATCAAAAATGCACAGCTAAATAATGCTGAGCAGTTATCTGAAGCAATCAAGGTCTGTGATCTCAAAAGTGTATTTCATTTCATTCGTCTAATTACATTAGGGACAAAGTTTGTTCCACGTCACCTGCACACTCTGTGACCAGTAAAGCCAATAGTGATAGAGTTATGGGGACAAATTATTACCATCCAAATGAAAACTCAATTAAACAATACTACTGTTACACAACAGCCCAAAATGAACTTAGTGGTAAAACACAGGTCTTAACAGGAGTGTTATGAAAGTTTCTGATGTCAATCAGGCAATTAATATTCTTCAAACTCTGCAATCATCAAGGTATTTATAATTTGGTTAGAAAAACTTAGTTAGCATCCCATCAGAGCCTCCTGATGGTCTCTGGAATCTGTCCAAAGAGAGATCATTCAAACAATTGCTCCTCACTTAACATACGGGACGACTAAGGTGCTCACTAGCGCACTGCTTCAATCTTTATATAAGTGCATTTTTGGAAGTAAATTATTTCTGCTTTTTATCCTGCATTTCTGCACTTCGCATGTTCTCAACCTTGCACTGGTATTACCACAAAACACTCTCAACATCAATTTCGACATTAAGCAGTTCTTTCCTGTGAAGGTGCTGAGGCGCTGGCACAGGTTGCCCCGAGAAGCTGTGGCTGCCCCACCCCTGGCAGTGTTCAAGGCCACACTGGACAGGGCTTGGAGCAACCTGGACTGGTGGAAGGTGTCTCTGCTCATGGCAGGGGGTTGGAACTGGATGAGCTTTAAGGTCCTTTCCAACACAAACCATTCCATAAATTTAATACAGCTATTCTGCTCCACATTCTCCATTGAGTTAAATAGTTATATTTGGCACCATCTTGCTTAGCCCTGACCTTTTTGTTTTATCACATTACTTAACATGAGACACAGCTTAAGAGAGACACTGCTTGATGTATGCTGCCTCCAAATTATTTTCGACAGTCTCTATCTCAGTTGTCACATCTTCTTTACACTTGCTCTCAAATGCCTTCCTCTAGGGTACTCTATTGTCTCCTCACAAATCTCTTTTTCAGGGCCACATACCTGACAACCTATGATCAGTCGAGAACAATTGTCTACCACCAATGTGACTGACAGTAATCCCACCTCTGGATACCGACAGATATAGGACAAATAACATTCTTGGTTTCGAATTTGCTTTGCTTATTGGTATGATCACATTAACAACACTTTGCATATTTACAAGTCACAGCTCTTTTATACAGACCTCCATTTCCTGGGCCAGATCTGCCATCACCAGACCTATTCCTAGAGCATACACTTCAAGAGCTGTCATAACACTTAAAATTCATTGAAGAACGTGTCATATCCTTTCCCAAGCCTTTAGTGGCAGAGTACACGCTGATGACCTTCACTCTTAGGTAACAGCTGCTTCTAATCACTATTACTAGTAGTTTGCTCCTATTTATTACAGTCTTTCCTCTGTTTAAAAACATCACTAAAAATAAGAGTCTCTGAAGTTCTGTAAAAAAAGCAGTTATATGCTTCTGTTAGTGTGTCCCTTGGGGCAGCAGCAGGTTTATAAACTCAAGTGTCCAACACTGTTAATTTTAAGCTCATTTTCTGAAGAGAAATTGCTTATACTTATTAGCATCTCTGCTTTAGGGTAAATAATAAGGGGGTTTATTTGCTAATAAACATTTTTTTTATTTATATGCTATTTTATTTATATGCTATTAGACATTTGTATTTGTTTTCTATTTTTACGGGATTAACCTTATTCCCAGTACTCCACTTGAGAAGCTGAATTAAAATTATTAGAATACACACTTTTTAGTCTAGTATTTTTTCCCCATGTTGAAAAGGAACTGCCAGTGCCCCCACCATTAAACCATGCCATACTCTCATTCCCAGCAGAACACTGTAGCTTGTTTTCCACACAAACTAATCTGGCACAAAAAAGCTAAAGATGAATTACCTTTTTCTAACCTTCTAGCCGAGTACCATATGAAACATTATCACTAAAAAGAATTAATATTAAAAGGCATTAAAATTATAAAAGGAACACTGCAGTACTCTTCCAATGGGCATGCCTGTAAATATCCATTACAAGCATACTCTACTTAACGTACAATGAAAGTATCTGAATTCATCCTCAGTAACATTTATAATTTAAGAGACATTGCAGACACAATAATCATTAATATCACATCTGTAAGTAAGAATAGTCTGAATGAGATTAATTCCTTCTCCCAGGCTATATTTTAAGTACAGGGTATGTATTCAATAATGTTTGGATGTACCTGCTGGCCACAACTCTGCTATTTTTAGGATTTCCCTGGATGCTCAATTGAGGAAGTGTTTTGACACAGAGGGCTAAAGCAAACAAGCCAAAACAGCTACTGAGAATTCAGTAAGGAAACCCTATGTGCTCAAACAGGATAAAATATACATTACCATCATTTGAACGCATTCCAATAAACAACAAAAGCTTGCAGAATGCTAGCACTGTTCTTCAGTAATAGTCTTTATCAACACTACTACAAATCAAGGGACCACCTAACCTTGTCTGAAAACCTTCCTGGTTCACCTTGTGCTCTGTCCTGGTATTGTTTAGTGGCTGAGTCAGAGGAATAATAAGAAAGTATTCAGGCATGAAAATTCTTCTTGTCTTACTAACTGAAATTTTATGGTTCTAAGAAGAGACATTTTAATCAGGCCCTAGCAACAATAAGGTGCTGGCTCCCAAGCATGCCTGCCAGCGCTGCGCAGCACTGGCCAAGTGTATGAAGCCTCCCAGGGCAATACAAAAACTGTGCATCAGGCAGCTCTTTTGCCAAGCATCTTATGTCCGAAGCATCACAAATATATCATATCTGTCCTGGAATACCACATCCTTCACAAACTGGTTTCAACCTACCAGAAATTCAGCTGCAGAAGCCAGGTTTGGAGTTGGCATAGATATTCCCTGCAACTCAGCAATGGCTTCCAAATTCTTAAGGGATCAAATTTGTTTTAATAGCAAGCTTTCATATATAATAAATTAAGGTTTATTCCATCCCACCCACAGAGAAATAACATATGGCAAATAACACATTACGTGAGTCCCACTAAAGATCTATTGCACATACTTTAAATGGCAGGTGATACAGAAACCTTACGACAGTACTCCATACAAATGTAACCTTTGATGTTAATGATTTAAGCCCATATTCACACATGCTTTAATTTCTAGGAATAATTACACAATTGATAGCTCCATCTGGCTCGAGATGCTTGATGACACTTTGGTAATCAAACACTCTCATCAGGCTTCAAACTGGATGAGATTTTTAAACATTAAAAATATTCCGCAGTCACCCACTGTGTCAGCTGACTGGTGATTTAGCTCCAGGGTGACACTTGTGGTACCTGAAGGAAGCTATGACTGCTGCCATCTTGCTGTCAGTCACCCTGCACAGGCAATCTTAATTAAGTCATTCCACAGAAAGAGCCACATTTTTCCCCACTTTCTTCGGATAAGCAATTTGGGAACACAGAGATCCCATATAGCAGTCCTAATAGCTAAATTACTAACTAAGCTGCCATATGCCTAGCTCTTGGCTTGGATTTGTCCAAGCCAAAGGCTTCTTTAAAGGTCTTTGAACAGTTCCATTACAGAATAAAGAACAGCACTGTCCTCAGCAGTCAAGAAACGTAAGTGCGCAAGTTATGTATCAGCTTGGCCAGGAGAAGCGAAAAAGATTAAAGAGACCACAACTTCATCCCAGTAATCCTGTGTAGCAGGTATAGTTCTGGGTCCAATTTACTAGGGTGATTCCTGTTTATCTGACACCAACACGTTATTTATTTCATAATAGAACCCCAGGCATGAGCAGCAACACATGTTTCCTTTGCCACCAGCCTTCTGTGGATGCAAGTCATTTGAGGGAATATATATATTCTACCACTCACAGAGACTTTCCTCCTCACCGGGAGTATCTGGCCCCCTCTGCTTCAAGGGAACAACCCAGTCCTCCAGGGCACCATGGCACTCTGGATTAGCTACAGCCCAAGCAATTTACCTCCCCCTCATTCTCAGAATTATTATTTCCTCTAAATCAGAAGATTCCATTCTGACTTGTTCCTAATCAGCAGATACCATCCTATCTATCACTTCAGACATCACCTGGATTCTAGTGTCATTATTCAGGCTCTTTTGAACACAGTTTCCTCAGGACCTGGCCAAAACCGTACCTGCATCCCTCACATAAAGGGGGTGTCCTGGATGCAGAATGGAAACAAAACTAGAAAGCCATTTTCAGTCACCCTTTCTTCTGTAAATGAGAGTTGCTAATCAGACTAATTCCCAGTCACTTAGAAAATTCAGCACAACATTAACAAGGGGAAAGGTGTGACTGAAATCTCAACAGCTATGAATGTCAGGCTGATCACCTTATCCACTAAAAAGGAACTCACCATCCTGCATTTTCTCCCCCCACTCATAAACACATGTACCACTCAAGGAAGAGCAAACAGGAAGCACAAATACATTCCAGTAAACATCTCAGAACTTTTACAGAAATATAGTATGTAACTTATTATCTGCAGTGACAAACAGAAAAAAGAGGGCAGCATAAAGAAGCAATATTAATTTCTGCGAGAAAGTGAACATAGAGAAAAGAAATGTTATCTGAAATACTCATACAACATTTCCTTTCCAGCAGAGAACATCTTTATAGCTCCTACATGCACTAAACCACACTCTGGTTGTATGAGAGATTGCTTACTGCACCTGAAATGGTCTCTATTACATGGGTTGCATGACAGAATAAAGCAACGAAGCCACAGCATGGCAATCTGTACAGCATTTTTCATTCAGCGTGCCAGCTTAAGGCTTGCCCCCCTCCCCCATTTGCACTTAATAACAAATACTTCCTGCTTTTATAAAATTAGAGAAAAACAAAATAAGAATGTTACAGATAACACTGATATAGAGATGATACTTTTGCAGAAACACTCAAATAGCTGAAAGTTAAAGATGGAAAGCAGTGGCATGAAGAGTAAAATGAAAGGGATGCCACATTTCTGGGTATCAGACTGTTGTGGCACTACAGCATTAAGTGAACAGGAAAGCACTACCACTTTTAGTTACAGAAAAGAAAGGTAGCAGTAACTGTTCATTATACTGAAATTCTGAGTTAAGAACTTCTTTAAACAGTTATTAAATATTGATCCAGAAGACTTTTTTTTTGTGATGCAAATAAATTATTAATCCTGATGTCAACGACAATTTGAATCCTGTTAAAGAAAGCTTTTTTGTTTCCTGGCTATGATTACAAATTCACAGAAAAGATTAATCTATTTCATTTGACAGTAGAGATTTACCCAGCTTTAGCTAATCCATTTTGGAAAATAGAGAAAACCAGACCGTACAGGATACACACTGCTTGTAGTGCTCTTTGGTTGTCTAGCTTTATTATTACTATTAATAATAATAGTTTTAGTGCTCCAATTCTGATCAAGTAAGATGTCCCAATTCCATAAAACCATTAAAGTTTAGTATTTTGGTCTGCTCTCCCCCCAGCATTCACAATCAAGTTTTGGGTAACATGACGTATGTCAGAGGGAAGCATTAAAGATAACAAAAAAATCTCAAGTAGCCTAGATTACCACATGAATCTAGCTGTGATCAGATCTATTTACACAGACATTTGAGCAAGTGCAGGAGTCCAGCTCAACCATGTAAAAAGATGGCAAGAGTATATTTATGAATAGTGAAAAAGGTCAAAGTAAAGCTTTGTAAACAGTGAATTGTCACATTTAAAGACTGCAGAAAACAGGGAAAGAGAGCTTTTCACCACTACTTATTTTTCAGCTGAAATGATGTATTATTTCACTGATGCTTGGGACTTACCATCTGAGCAAAACCAGGACTTCCCCACCATTAACAATTAATTCAGACGAGTTTCAGCACAGATTCACAATACTCCCATTTTCATTTTCTTTCCCTTTACAGATTACACAGATCTCCTGAAGTCCTATTTTCAAGAAATAAGGACACCAACTTGTAGAAGTTTTACCCAACTTCCACACAAAAACTGCATGAGAACGTTCCTCTGCATGCGATGGTACACTATGTCAGCAACGTTATCTTCAGCCTAGTAGTGTAAGATAGCACTAACAATCTTGGGAACACTTGCCCTTTCTCTTCAAGAACTGTGTTACACCTTTTCCCCTTGCCTCAAAGTGAAATTCAGGAAATAGGTTTCTTAAAAAAGAAAAAAAAAAGTAACTTGTATTGCTTATGGAAAACGGAAAGGAGATTAAAAAATACTGTCCTGACATGAAATGCATGGAAACCTTTTTTAAACAAAGTGAAACAGAAAAACCCAACATAGAGATAAAAAATACAGCCCAAAACTTATCAGTGGAGGAAGTGCGTTTAAGAAACGCACAAGTTAGAAAAGGACTTGCAAATTTAAAACAATTGAAACATTTGAGTCATACTGGAAAACACTTGCATATGAACTCCAGCAAAATCATGTGAATAGCAGAACCATGAAAGCAGCAGGTACTTAAATGGCGGGACAACAATGCTGGGTAAGGAGATACTACCCCATTATCCAGGCTTTAATAAGAGATGTGGAAATGATCTTTGGGATCTGTGTGAAATTGTCAATGATATTCCAGTTCTCACACTGCTCTTGAAAGTTTCTGAGCATACCTAAAACGTTCAGGAGATGATGTACATTAGCCAAACCAAAAGCCTACCATGCATGAAGGGAACATTAAATGAACTGAATTATTTTATCAATAAGATCATTAAAGGATTTGATTGTAAAGTTACTATCTGGCATACAAAAAGACATTCCAACGCGAGACAGAGCAAAGAGAGCAAGGGAAGACAACCAGCAGACAAACAGAGACAAGCCATGTTGTGGAAAGGTTTACAAAAGGAAATCTAAACCATCCTAGCTGCCACTCTCAAAGCCTTCAGACTCATGAAAGTAACAGTCCCAAGACAAAAAAAGTACTTGGTGAACTTCCATAGGCTTCATTGTACAAGAGATCAGGACACAGTTCTACTATCTTCCTGGCTTTGAAGTAAGCTCTGGATGTGTACCAAGTGCTATTCCTTACTTTAAGGCAGTAAGCAACAAATTTTCATAAATGACTTTAAAATATAATCTCGCTACAGTTCTATTAGTTATCTTTCACCCCCTACAATCAGTTTAGAAAGATGACTAGGCATTGATTGGGTCCCCATAGCTACCTTTCTGTCACCTCAAAAAAAGGCATAGAATAATAGGTTAGGGTTGGAAAGGCCCTCGAGATCATCTAGTTCCAATCCCCTGCCATAGGGAAGCCTATACTAATAGGCTTGCAGAGACCTCCTATAAAAGCCACATTCTCCTGTACGGCTCTCCTAACCTACTCCACTTTTACTCAGTGTGTTGACACAGCCATTTTGTGCTGGCTTTTCTTGAGTAAAAGGCATCAATTTACTCATTCAGTTGAACTACCTGCATGACAACGAGGGAGCAAGATGAGATTGCGTAGATGATTTTTAGTTGAACTTGCCTCCCATCAAGAGACAGAGACTCACTTTGTCTTCACGTGTTACCTCTGTTTTTTTTTCAAATGTACACAGCACCTCACATGTTTGAAATGGGCTCATCCATCACCTGCCCTTCAAAGCCTGAATGGAAGTCCTGTTCTAAAAAATTAAGGAATTAACTGTACTGCATAAAGTTTTTAATGTATATAAATTAGGGTATGTTTAAAAACCACTGTGCCATTCCAAACTGAGCTACCAGAAGAGAAGCAATTTCCAATCCTTCCTCACAATATTACCCCATTTCCTTACTTGCTTTCTCTTCCCTTTTTCCAAACTGTTACTTCCAGGAATCTGTCCCCTTTCCATCCTGCTGGATTTAAGACACATTTTCAGAGTTCTGATAGATAAACATAGTTTCTATTTTCAGACTGATATAAGATCCCCTTGCATCTTTTTAACTTGCATCTCCACAAAGGAAGCTGGTTTACCACATTGCCCACTCAAGTCCTGTTTTGGCTGTGTACCACTCTGCACCACCAGCGCCCATCAGCACTGATGCAATCATCCATAGCCTGTGCTTTCTATTACCCAGCTGTTCACACTTCAGGCAAATTTGAGAAATTGCTCATTGATTTTTTTGGCTCCTGTTCAAGTCACACTTAAGACTGTGCAAGCACCAAATTTCTCCTAGGTTTTAACTGATGTAGTAGAAAACCAGTAGATTCTGCAAAGAGATTGGCTTCATTCAGTTGTTTGACTGACTCAACTACAGCAAGAAAAATGAGTCACCCATGCAAAAAGAAATACTTTAAAAACCCATCATTAGGCTCCAACTGCACATCATGTTTTATTTAAGGAAAGACATAACTTTGTTATTCTGAAAGATAAGCCTTTGCCCAAGAATACTATTTCCAAGTATAAAGCAAACAAGTTTTCCTAGATTTCAGATCTTCTAGGGCAGTTTCTAAACTCTTGTTTAGAGGTGGCACCTGTAGGCTTCCAATTCTCCATATAGAGCAGCCTGTATTAATATTCTGCTGTTGTCATAAGATTCTCCACAGCACAGGATACCTGCACTCTGACTCCTAATGACAGAGCAGACCCTAACTTCATAGGGATCCATTCACTCTAACAGACGAAGCATTCGCCTCTTTATTCTGAGAATAAAAAAAAATAAAAATATTTGGATGTAATCAAGCAAGTCTTTCCATCCATCCAGGTGGATGAATGAGAATTTCAGATCAAAACCCATGCCTAAATTGGCTTTCTGAAGCTCAGATCCAAATCAATATTTTTCAACTTCCTACTACAAAGACTAGGTTGCTGTCATTTTGGTAACCATCACAGTGAATGGCTTTGACTGGGGATTTTATCCCTTCAAAAAGATTTCCTGAACAAAGATCAAACCCCCTCACCCATACCTCAAACAATTCAGTGCTAACCACAGCTAAGTGTATTACCTACTGGTCAGCCAAGACCATGAACAAGACATTTTTATCCAAAGGTGTAACAAACACAGACAAGATACGATTACTTTTTTCGGTGTCATTTTACTTTAAAACTTTCCTATTACAAATGAACCTTCATCTCCCTAGTTTTTTCCTTAAAAACCAAAGTAATCTAAACTTGAAATTGTTCAGTAGTTAATCCAATTAAAGATTTCTCTTTAAGTGTCTAACACTCCTCATGTTCTAAAGCCTTTTAATTAATACCAAGCAGGGGCTTTGTTTATCCTTCTGGATTACAGCCTCTAGCATATCGGCACTGCTTTGTCACTGCAAATGAAGAAAAGTTGATGCCCTTTATTTTGGCATTATGCCTTTACTTTCCTCAGGAATTAAGGTCCTTTATAGTCAGCTTGCACTCATTTCCAGAGGCATTACAAGTTAACACAGGGTGGGAATGCTTCATAGATAAGTAAATTCATTACCATTTATCCCTGTGAAATGCAAGTTGTTAACTGTAGTTGTTCTTCCTTTTTTTGCATGTCATGGAGGGTGAAATGTTTTTTCTCCAATTCTTTTCTTTCAGTAATCTTTTCCTAGCTAAAACTGAGAAGGATTTAAAGGTGTCTAGCTTTATTCAGATGTGAATTTACTGATTTCCTGCGTCCTGTGTTTTAGCTTTCATAGCCTTGATAGAATGAAGTGGTATCTGCAGACAATAAGCAAGTAGCTACTGGTGACAGCATGACAGTTCCTATGGGGTTCATTAGTTAGTTGGTAGGGAAATCCTTCCAATACTGTGATACCTATTATTGAAACTCTTTTTGCAAACCATGATAAAAGGGCCCCAAAAGAGGGCTCCTTTTAATACTATTTTTCCTACTGTAAAAATAGCTTTTGTTTCCCCTGTTCTTCTACAAAACACATTGCTCTCACAGAAACACCTCCTATCGAGCATCACAAGGTCTTGCACTATTTATACCAATGTGTTACATTCATAAATGTTTATAGGCAAGAATCAAGTCTTCTAACATGAGAATAATCAAAAGAAACTGGTTGCATGCTTAAGCTTTCCTATAAATGCAGCTACCAGGTATGCTGCTCTTAGGATATTCATATCAGTAAAAAACAGTATGCAATCACGTTTTCAAGGGAGCAATAGGGAAGACTCTGGACGGCTGTAAAGCAAAGACTGATACAAGAGAAGCGCTCAGCAAAATTTTAAAGGCAGACTGACAACTGCTGAAGAGATGCTAAGGCTGTTACAAGACTAGCTTTTAGTACTGGCTGCCAGGGAAGAACAGCACTCAAGCCATGGAGGTTGTGTAAGCTAACATCTATCACTGAGCCGAGTCATACTTGGCTAATAAAAATCAATTAATAACCTGGTACGGACAAGATGCTGACTTTGACACACAAAGCCAGAACACACAGAAGACAAAAATGGTAGCTTCAATGCCTTTTGGTAAGGCAGTATTAAATACAGAGAGAGATACTCAACAGTGTAAAAATGTGCTCTACACACAAACCACACTGGAAACATCAAGTCTAGAGCAGCCCTGAAAAAGCATTTAAGATTAGGTAGAGTGTAGATAACATTAATCAACTGCGCTGAGGGTGTTAAGTTCTCCATGAATATAACCCTATCTGAAGTCTCAAATGAGCTAGTAGATTCCACTGAAGAGAGCAAGAGGCCAAAATTATCAGCTCCACCATCATCTTTTCATAGCTGCAACCACCATAAGCATTTAATCCAAATGTCAAAGGTAGAGGTAGGAGTCAGTGACCAAGACAGTTGTTTATTTCATGTCACAACAAGGTCAAAAATAACACCTCAGAGCACTAAGCTCTCAAGAGTGTACTCCAGTTATACCTCCAGACCTAAGCAACATCCTAGGTCCCATGGCACAGACAGCTGGTTTCATGGTCCAAAAAGGAAATAGCTCACTCCACACACAGCTGGAGGAACCAAGCATCAGGGCTTACAAGTCCTTAGGTGGAGAATTCGTATTCCATGTGATTCAAAATAGCACAATGATCATCAGAGATGACAATTCCTTTTAATTAACATGGCACATCACCTTTTTGCAAAGCCACATCAAGAACTAACAAACAGGAATATTTAGAAACTTCTACGGACAACTGCATAGAAACTAAAGAAACGCTGGAAAATTGAGCATGGAAGGTACATTGCAACTGTTCAATGTCAAATTTGATTTACATCAACACATAAAAAAAGAAATCATATTCTGCTTCTACGTACAATGAAAAAATGCAGAATAATAAAAGCCACAATTATGGTTTCTAATGGCAATCTTCTTGTGGAGCAGCCACCTGACTCCATCAAACGAATTCTCTTGCATTCCCATCCACCGTATTATAACATGCTTCCTGCAACCAGGCAGAGGGATCTCATGCATATTGCACATACATAAACACACAAACTGTTCGTAAAGTATTCCAAGTAAATCAGAAATGACCTTGCTGTCACTCAAAAAATACTGGCAAATGCAAGGCACATTTACATTCTCGGCCTTGACTATCAAGATTATCCTTGTAATTCATTCCTCCTCTGGCAGGAAACATCTTCTGATCTCCCTTCTTAAAAGCAAGCTTTCTACTGCTAGGCATCCTGTGCAGTCAGTTTGATAGCTGTGCATTTAGATGTTAATTGTTTAAAATACTTCAACATTCATGGATATGTGTTTTGTTAGCAGAAAAATCCATTATTTATTAGCATAAAACAGGCTGAAGGTTACAGATGATCAGCACAAGAAAACAAAAAGGAGAAACAGTTAAATCAGAACAACAGACATCATGAATATTTATGAGAAAACCAGTCTGCCAAAAGGTGATCATTTCCTTTGATTTAATTAAAGGGTGGGGAGGAAAAAAAGCAAAGTAATAGCCATAACAAATGGTAAGGATTTGAAAAAGCTTGAAGTATGGTTTCTCATGAGAGCTTATTAAAGTTACAAGGGTTTTGTTTAGAAAGAAATACTGAAACAGGAGTGCAAAGCTAACTCCCTCCAGAGGGAAAATACATTAAAATTAATGTATCATCGGATGAGTGAGAAGCATCATACCTAAGTAAGGAAAGCACTGGAAGCAAGTGTCCAAGATGGTCTAAAGAAACTCAGAAGCACAATCAAGATATTCACATTTATTAAATAAATAAATAAATATTAATATTGGGAAATATGCAACTATTACAAACAACAGATCAAACCTACAGGGGGTGAATTTAAGGAGATTAAAGTTCTGGACTATTTTTTTTTTAGAGGGTAAAATCCATTCCGAATGAATGAAACACATCATGCTCAAAAAATAATACCATGAAGTAAAAGTTTAATGTTATTGTCATATAATGCTTGCCAGGAACACAAGGACAAGCTGAGCAAATACTTGGTATAAACACATCTTATAGCATAGTGCTCTAATAAAGCCATAGACAGAGCTGTCAAAGAACCTTAAGAAAAGAGGTATTCTTGCAGACCAGAAAATAAGATTAAATCTCCAATTTACGATTTCAGGTTACTGGAGTGGACCCACACACACATTCCATTTAAGAACTCGCTCTGTCAAAGGAAACACCAGCTTGAGCCATTCTTGTCTCCACTTGAAAACAGTAAGAAACCTGTAAAATAATCTTGGTCATTTCTTCTTTTGCTTGGAGATTGGAAAAGATACACAAAACAGTGTAAGTCTCCAAACGGACTTTCCCTCTCCAAAAAGTAATGTAACTGCCCATCCTCCTCTCCACTACCCTTCTCCCCCCACTGTCTTTTTGTCTCCTTTCTTCATTTCAGTATTTTTTCACAGACTGAAAATGGAAGTGTTGCCCTCTGAGGAAGACAATCTTTCATTTTTCTTTGTGAAAGAAAACTAGAAAAATACTATAAATCTTTTGAGAATGCCTCTTCTTGGCATTTTTATACTCTACTGTCAAAAAAACTGGAACAACCACTTAAACATTTCAATGCTTCTCCCAAGGTAGCTTCTAACTTGAATTACCCATTCTTAGAAGGGAAATACTATCTGAGAGACTTAAGAACAAGCTAATATGAATTGAGACATTGCTGAAACTGTAATCCACTAAGTAACTGGGCACCAGGTGGGACCTCTAACCATTAACACTGGTCATAGATTTATCCACTAAACTCAGGAAACCTTTCGAAGAGTTCTAACCTGGAGTTAGTATGGGAATCAGAGGAGAAAAGTCAGCTCCATGCTTTTATTCATGCTTGAGCCCTACAATGAATACAAAGCAGCAAAAGCTGATCTGACAAGAAAGCAAATGGGCCTATACCCTTGTTTTGCCCTTTAACAAAAACTGAAACACACATCAGTTTAATAGGGAAGTGACATTTTATCCAGTCTGATTTTAGGCTCAACAGCGCGCATTCCAATATAGCCTCATTTTTTTCTTTAAATCTAATTAATCTACTACAGTTTAATAAGGCATATAAATTAATATTAATGATACCAACCTACCTTACAAATTAAGTTACTGTGCAATAATTTTCCAAATAAAGCACTGTTACATGAAAGAATGTAAAATAACCAAGAGATTTACACTAAAAAAACTATTTTATAATCTACTTCAGGGTGTGGAAGTTAAAATCAACAATACTTTCTAAACACATATTTCTTATCATGAAAGACATTTTTAAAGTGCCTTGAACTGCCTTCAACAGGGAAGGGAGAAAGAAAAGGTGTTTGTATGTTCATGTGTCTGTATGCATGTGAACAGCTTGACTGTTAACTACATTCAGTGACGGTTTGTTTGTTTGGGTTTCTTTAGCACTAATCTAAAAGAAAACCACACTCAAAACTTCTAAAATTCCACAAGATCTAAACAAAAGCCAGCTGCAGAATATTACCTCAACAGTACTTACATAAATCACTATAAAACTTAGGGTGGGAAGCAGAGACAATGCCAATGGGATTCCTTTCATTTATTTTGGTTTTTCTACTGGAAAGGAACTGTGGGGAAAAAAGGAAGGAAGGGGAACACACTGACACAAAAAAGAGTGAAGATAACATGGGGAAGGACCAAGTCGGGAGAAATTATATTAAGGCCCAATGGAATAAAAGATGATAAAAACCACTGAAATGTAGCCCAGCTGACTCAAGTTTACTCCATTCTATTCCAGTGGACTGCAGGCAGGACAGACATTTACTAACAACTAAAGCCAATCACCCTGTGACCCTATAAACAATAGTTCTACATGAGGTCCCTTTAGCTCCCCTGGACTACAGCAGGCTGTGACCAGCACCTCTTACTGTGTAGGACACCCCTCAGAGCTCATAAGGTCTCAAGTTTGCAACAATCAGCACCACTGAGATCTGACAAAGAAACCTGGGTTGAAGTACCCCTACCCCCAGAGGTTCAACCCTCACCTGTTGGGAAGTACTGAGACATCTGACATGAATATTTCACTGAACTCTAAAGGAATTTTTAACAGCTTTAAATGTCTGTGCATCTCTCTATGCATGTGCGTATAAACTGCTACAGCAAGTATAGTGAATTCTGTTGACTCACTTTCTAAGTGTTACGATCTACCTTAAAACTGCAGACTGCTGATAAAGCCATGGAAAAATTCCCTCTGCAGTGAACTGATATAACTGTAGCCCTTTAAGTGAATAATATTAACCAAGTACAAGACAAAGATTAGACTCAGCCGTACCTAGGGTCCATCAGGAGCTTAGAAAGCAAGGGGGTCTATACTTATCCTTGTGAATTAACAGGAGAATTTCCTTATTCCCTGTATTCCTTCCATTAGACATATACCATTGAACAAGTCCAAGACAAAGACTGGACTCAGTCTCACCTAAGCTCTGTAAGGAGCCTAGAAAGAAAGAGGGTTCAATCTGAACCTTGTAATTCAGTGGGAGGATCTCCCTTACCCTTTGTGCCTTTGTTCTCTGCATCAATCATTTTTAAGCTTGATTTTACCTTGATTTTCCTCTGTGTACTTCACCCATGTAATAATAGAGTGAAACCTTGTAATTGAATTTGGTCAAATCATACTTTGGTAAATTTATATTTACCAAGTATTTACTAGCAATTTACCACTCTTGCTAAAGCCTTTGGTGATAGTATTTTGAGTGACCCCAAACCACTTATTTCACATTAAACTGGCAGAGTCAGCAGGATCTTACAATCTTACATCAGATTTTACAACACACAGTCTTTACAAAACCACCATACACTCTCATCTCTGCCCTGGCAAACCTTACTGAACATTAGATCAACCCTTGTAGCAGCCAGTATTAATTTTTTTATTGGTTCTTGCAATTCATCCTCTTGATGAGGGGTACTCACTAAAATGAAGAAGCATCAGTATCTAGAGGTTAGTAGAGGGTGAGCTTAGAACCATTCTCCCCAAATCCTTGCTCCCTAACCAACATGATTTTTTCTACCACTCATTTCCTTTATTTCTCTTATTCTTTTTCTAGTAAATTTTTAAAGCTTCATTTGGTTGTTGCCTGCCAAGCTGCAGCTCCAGCAGACTGCAGCAACACACCTCTGCTTCTCATCTACAGAGAACAGAGCATGCCTGTCCCACACTTGGAAAACCATGTGCCCACCATGACACAGCCTCTCCCAGCATTGGAGAAGTAAAAAGAACATGTAATAGATGGAATACTTGCATTTAATATACATATATATATAGATACATAGATACTCGTATGACTACATGATCTTACGTTGAAACACTGAAAAGCTACCTGAGACTGTGGTCCAAAAACACACCACCACAGTGGGATGTAACAAAACAGTGACCTTTCTACCTTCAAAGTTAAGAAGGCTCGCTAAAAAACAGTGACATACTTCACACTTAGCCTTTCATTTCCCTTTCCAGGCTCAGAGGATCCCAAGTTCCTCCTAAGAGTTAGAGCAGCATGCACAACAACACACTCTCCCAGCCCCATTCCAGGGAATGGAAAAAAAAACCAAAACCCTTCCACCACCCTTGTCTCGAGTTCCAAATACCTGAGTTCCTTTGGCTCGCTAATCTTCTAACTGCAGCTTAGGACACCAGCAGCAGATTAATTTTCACCTTAGACAGCAACTCAAGAACACAACCTTCTCACTCCTACCTGTCCCCTCTATTTCTACTACCTTGCTTAAGTGAGGGACACTTCTTCAGGTGTGGCTACTTGCAATCACTGTGCCTGCAGAGGTAATAATGAAAGCCACCTGAGCACACACTGCCTCAGAAACTTCCTCTGCATTTGCAGGGCTACTCTTCTTCTCCTTTGCACGTTGTTAGTCTAATATTGTCTATAAGACATGAAAAACCACAACAAAACCAACATAAATCATGCTGAGGACTACATAAAATGAGAAGAACATGGAAACCCAGGAACTAAGGATTTGTATGTGTGGCTAGAAAATACAAAGGGGAAAACCTGGTTCACATCTATTTCTCCACACCTTCAGAGTTACTATTTAGCCAAGAACATTACCTGGTTTCTCAGAGATCAAGCTTTCCTCAGGTCTGGATACTACTGTAGCCACAGTAATATTCAGAAAGAAAGACAAATTTAAGCTTCATTTCTGGTTTTCCAAGTCTTTCATAAAGAAATCTAAAGACTCAGCTTTTATTTTCATTTTTCTGTATCTCCTAGTAAGAAAAGAACAAAATATAACTGTTCATATCCTGTTCATTGTGAAATACAAGTGTGTATTATATACCTCAAACAGTTAAGAAGTCCAGGAAGGATGTCTCCTCTTTGCTCTAAATTAACTCTCTCTTCTTCCACCCTGAGTTCCTACAATGGGCCAGCATCAGCTTTCAACATTTTTAATGCAACTAACACTGTTACAATGCATTTCATTTAATTATTTATAGCTGCTATTGAGTATTTGTGTCTTTGAAGGCTGAGGGAAAGAGGATTTCTCCTGTCTGACAGCTGAATGCAACCAACATTTTAACCAGTTTAATGATCTTAATTAGGAAAAACCCAACCAAACCAGAAGCACTTGGCAGTGCAAAAGTGTTCCATATGAGACTGACCCAGTTCTACCTTCCTTTTGTATTCAGCGATAATTATATTTATAATGCCTATAAAAGATCTATTTTTTTTTTTTTTTTTAGTTCATATGGAAAAGGAGATAAAGTGGTCTTTATTTTTTATTTGTGAAAAAATAAACTCTAAGTCAAACACCAGAATTTGTCACATTTTAGTGCAGGAGAGTATCATGACACTCTACTCCCAGCACATTTGCTATCAACATTACATGTACTGTATCTGAGTGTAGCTGGCACGTAGCATGCTGTGCAGATAGCAGCATGAGTAGTATTTGTAATTAATAATGGAAACGCATGATGGTCAAGAATAATGAGCTGTGGTTTGCTTCACGCTGCCAGAAAAGGCATACAGTACCCGTGCTGGTTACTGAAAAGCATCTTGCTCACTTGTCCATTCATTTACAATATCAGAAAGGTATATTTAAGAGTCTTTAAAAATATACTTCAGTATCCTGAAATAAAACGATACTTGAAGACTGTTTCCACAGTTCTGAAGCCACAGTCTTCCATCTGTGCAAGCAATGGATGTGAGGCCTCTTTTGTGACCCTTAGTGGAATCCACCTAATCAAGGATGGGTCAATGCCTGGGATACACATAATCTTCCTGTTAAGTACACAGAAGGAACTGAAATATACATATGCTGAAGTATAACCAGACTCTGACCCCAAACCACCGAGAGTTTTCATGCTGTTCATGTTATAAACATGAGAAATCATTAATATGAAAAAATCAGAACAAACGTTTTTGAAGGACCACACTGATTTTTGTCTGGATTTTACACTTAGTCCAAAAGACCTTCATCGAAATTCTGGAGAACCCTTCCAATTTAAGAAGTTTGAAAAAGTAGTTCGTAAAATGCACATATGGTTAAAATGTGAAAATTGGTTATCTGGGATACCGGGCTTTCTTTGAGTGCACCTTTTGCCCAGGAGCAGCCACTGAAACAGAATTCATTACTAAAATAGTGACAGATCTAGGTCAGAAATGCAGAGAAGGCACAGTTATCTAAGAGGACACAAAAACTTACACAATCATATATCAACTAGAAAGAATTATTAAAAACATCCCTTTGGCACACCACATTGCCTTAGGGCTTTCAGAAAACCCTACTACTGCTTAGGGCAGCTTGGAGGCACTTGACAACCCAGCTCACTAAAGCAGCTGCCCAGAAGATGCTTCGTAGAGTGGCTGTTCTACCGCCTTATAACAGTGTAATACGAAGGGGAAGGGAATTAAGATGTAAAGTTATTATCTTTCCTTTAGACACTTTTCTGAGTAAAGTGAAGAATTAGCCCTCAACACTCTGAATGACAACACAGTAACTCATGTAAAGATGTTATTTTCATTTAATGGAATATCTAACCCTTATGATGTCAAATTCTAAGGATTACAATTAAGGGACAAAATTCAAGCCCTCTGATGCTACCACTACATTTGCCTGGCTTACATGAGCATGTTAAGTGAAAGAAGGAAGATTCAAGCAGCTACAGGTGGGTCACCCTCCTCTTAATCCTTGAAAGGTGATGGAGCAACTAACTCTCCTAGAAAGCATTGCCAGTCACAGGAAAGACAAGGAGGTGATTGGAAGTCATCAGCATGGATTTACCAAAGGATTTACTTGGAGGTTTCCCTGTTTCTGAAGTTACTCAGGATCCTAAAATATACAATAACCACGTAAGTTCTTTCTGTGACAGGAATTAGCATTTACACGCTTAAGTACACAAAACTGAGATCTCGAAGCACTAAATTTTCACAGCCTAATACCAACTTGCAACCTCTGTCAGTGCACTTTAAAATAGGCAAATTTCAAATACCAGGCAAACCAATAATATTCTTAACAACCAACAGAGTGACTGTAAAAGACAAGTGTATTTTCCACCAGTGTCTTTAAAAGTTGTCCAAAAGCATCACATAAGAAAAGCCACGTCATTTCTCTCTGCAGAAAAAGAAATTAAAAGCTGCAAAAACCCCAAATGGCAGACATCAATTTTAATTAATGAAAATAACTATAAGAGCACAGTGACCATGGGACAACTCTGTTCAATCATTCTTTCCATACTGCAAACATCATAACCAGAAGGTTTTCAATGCAGGGTACTCTGTTAGACATTAGAGAAGAAGTGGAAGGTAACAGTGCCGATGCCTTCTAGCTCCAATTATTTGAGTGTTATTTTTTCTGTTAATGGTGAAAATAATTTTTTTCCAGGCTTATCAGGTACCACAGACTCCTTTCAATTCAGTGTAATAATACAGACCAAGGATACTACCCACATTCATCAAAGGAAACACAGGTGACCTAAGTATGTAAGGCCATCCCACTGCTGCAAGTTTCCACCCTGCTGTGGTCAAGACAGCCACCTGACAGTAAATCTTTAGCACATTACTTATTCCTCGTATTGACAAGACCTTTCCTGCTGAGAGCAGCTGAATGTTTGTGCATTAGTACAGCCTGTCCCTTACCATCGCCACCGGATTCCCAAATCCCTTACATGGGTCAAGGCAAAAGTTGCAGACTGAGCAAATGTAGAGACAAACTCTGTTTCTGGTGGAGTTCTCCAAACACGCACACAGCACAGGCAGAAATGTGTTCAGTCTCAAAGAAATAACAGCAAAAAGTCAAGGTGTCTTCCACCAGATTGTGAATATAAGTCATGAAAGCAACACAAGTGAGCCAGATCTGGACAAAATTTCTCTCTGACTTGTGAGATCTCTCCAGGAGCCCATAACATATTGACAGCACTCTTACCTCCTCTGTTCACACTGAGAAGAGCTGCTGTGTCTTACAAGCTCAGGTTTCTCTCAGGTTTCTCATGTAACTTGCAGTTAATGTTTGGACATTGTCAGCACTAGTCTCACAGGACATTATGAACTGAAAGCAGAAACTATAAAATCTTTTTCTCCACATGGAATGGATTCTACATGTACCATCCTCTGGATGACTCCAGGCAGTTCACGCAACTGTTTACAAAAGTCTCAGCTGGAAACCCAGTGCACAGAACAGACAGAACCCCCACATGTAGGGAAAGGCATGAATTAGCAAAAAGGTTCCAAAAAAGAACAAGAGCAAAACTGAAATGTAGGATATTGTGCAGTAAGAAGGTAACAATTTGACAGGAAGTGTGGAATACACTTACACAGACTTAATTTGGTGCCTTCCTTTATGATTTGTATTTTTGAAGTCATTTTCATATTAAATATAGTTTATCTGTACCAATACCTGAAATTCTAAGGGCCATTTTCTTCTCCATCAATGCTTCATCATCACAGTTGTATCTACTACCACGCAAATCTCAACGCACTGAAATAATGCACTCCCGTTTCTCATTCAGAGAAACATCCAGAGCTTTAGTGAAGTTCCTATCTACTCTCCAGACTGCTAGCTTGACACATGAATCATGTCAACCTGCAGGTCCTAACACATTTTTTAATGAATGAAAGAGAAACTATTTATTTTTAATGAATCTAACATAAAAGGTGATCACCTTCAACTCTTTACATCAGCGGTAGTCTCCCAATTACACATATAAAATTAAGCTTCTAATAACAGCCCTCCTGCTGAGAAGCTGACTCCTCTGTGCTAGGCTTTGCTGCAAAAAATGTAAATATTTGGCCACTGTCGCACCACAAAGACAATCTGTCTCCCTCCTTCTGCTCTGTTTATTCTGTAGTGACATACTGTACTCAGAATGCTGTAATTCATTCCCCTGTTTATCCTCCAAAGCCACTAGCAAGAACTAATTCCCAAGGATGAATTGCACTGAAATTCAGATGTAAGCTAGACACTTTGTAGTCCAGAAGTGGACTAGAGAAAATATCACTGAGAGAAATTAAATTTCACTGAAACAGGTCAGGTATCAGAGGTATCAGCTGGTCCTTGAAAGAAAGAACCTGGCAATCACAACCGATGACAGTGCTGTTACTGATCTCAGTGTATGCATACCTACTGTATGCCGCTACTTTCTCCTGCTACTCATCTGTTTTTCAAGTTTAATTCTGGTCCACCACAACAACAGCACCCTTAGGCATATCACATGTAAAGGCTGACACTATGCATCTACATACTGCTGTCTAAATTAAAAGCACGGGAGTACCTAGGGCCAGTAAGTCCATAGCTGGTACTGTCCTCTACATATGCCTCCCTGCCATCCTGCCAACATGGTTTACACTTTGTGATCTTGAAAATCTGTCAGTCATGTGAAATACCAAATCCCTGTTAACACAAACTGCCCTGGGCCTATCAGTCTTTTCATGTTTATTTTTATGCGATTTTGCTGCCACCCACTGAAATGCTCCAATCTATTTACTGTTTGTGAGTTTAAATGAGGTAGGAGTTGCTGAAATGAGTGAAACCACCACAGGACACTGCCAGACCACTCTGGTGGGGCATGATGACAAATGTTGTGATGGATCAAAAGTTAGTTAAACGAAATATGTATTTCCAATACAGCTGGATTTAAAGCATTTTGTGAATGTTCCTCCCACTTCAACATGCTTGATAATTTGCCTGCTGAGTACCTCCAAAGTGTGTCCCTGAAGCTCAGACTTTTACAGTGTATGAGTATCAACTAAATTCTGCCTAAGGAAGGACTGAAATCAGGGCTGTATTAGGGATGGGCACAATCAGTGCCAAACAGTTAAAAGAGCTAAAGAGCCCCCAAAGGAATAAAATGTTTCAGATTACCAACAGCAATTACAGCACTTGAATAATTTGGAAAAGGTAGCACTGATTCTGCCGGAGGCTGGAAGTGTTGTGAACTTTTTCTTAACTTCATACTCCATAGCAGAAGCAGACTGGTGGTCTCCAGTACATTTTACCAACAACAGAAACCACATGACAATGATCTCTGTATCTCAGCCAACAAAGATAATGTGACCTCACTCCTTTCCTGGCACCTGAGGATTCCCTGCACACCTATGCACAGATCTTCTCATCATTTTGCTAAAGGAAGAAGTGTCCCCAGAGAGAAAGCAAAGACAGGCTTCCTGCTTCTCCACCTCCCACCTTGGAAGAGGAAAATCCCAGAGGACAGAGCGTAAGACTGTGTTCCAAGGTACTGCAACAGCAGTGCCCCAGTCGTATCTCAGGCACATTCAGAACAGCAATACAACCCTCATACCAAACTACTGCTCACCCTTGAGTTGCAGGATGCTGTCCTAATGAATCATTATTTATTAATTTTATAGCACAATACAAAAAGCCCTCAGCTTCCTTCCCTCACCAATCAATAACATAAATATGCAGCCTTTACTGGCAGGAGCTGATCCCTATTGAATTCATGACCAGCATGAGAAAAAGCAACAAGCAGTATTTTCGTGTTATACCAAACAAGTCTCCAGAGGGAAGGATAAAGAGGGTAAAGATATCAATTCTGATGAAACCATGTAGATGACATTAAAACTCCATATAACCTTAATTAACTACATGCCTGATTATTTATTTTTAAAATTAAATATGCCCATTTGCTCTTTGAGGTGGATGTTCCACAAACAAGAAAGCACAAAAAGGCAGGGATGATGGTCCACTACACACACATAAAGAAAAGACTGCATATCTCAACTCTGACTCATTACAATACTGTAATGAACTGGGTTGGCATTTCAGCTGAAGACATCTTATTTCGTTGCTTATCTACAGAATGTTCACTGATTTTTCCAAGCAACGCTGGTAATAAGCTAGTCACTTTTATAAGTAGAAAACATCAAGGCGTAAGATAGAATTTCAAAAGAGTAGATGAAGCCTTTTAGCAGGAAGAAAATGTGAACAAATACACCAAGGAAGTCACAAAAAACTTGACAACCAAGTTCTCCTTATTAGAAATGCTTTGTGGTTTTGTAAACTTCTGTGAAAAGCTGAGCCTTCTGATTACATATGTGCACAAGCAATCTGGAAGATTCAGTGCTCCCTGAACACAAGGGTTCAACCAAAAAAGAAAAACAACCCAAAAATACAGCATTCTCCTGGTGAACTTTTCAGACTGTCGCTTCCATGCGCTGATGTTGGCCATTCCTCCTAACACCTTGGCTCCCAATGTGTCTCATCTTTGTGAAGAAGATCCCAAAAAGACTTTGAAATGTAATTTCTAACTAACATCCCAATTTAAAATACCCTCATCTGCCTACAGAAAATCACCATCTTCCCTCACTTGCTTGCATTCTCAACTGCAATTTGTTGACATCTTCTTCTAGCTATAGATTTTCTCTGATACGGACTTCGGGTGACATTAAAGGGAATAAGCATAAAGTAGCTGAACTCTGAATTTCGTTTGTCATAAATTAACATTTCTGATCATGATTCTCTGGTTCAGTGTCAAAGGCTATTCTATTCTATTCTATTCTATTCTATTCTATTCTATTCTATTCTATTCTATTCACACCGAGCTTTGTGGTGAGGTGCTTGTGAGGTGGGCTGATGCCAACCTCATGAAGTTTAACCATGCCAAATGCAAGGTCCTACACCTGGGTCGGGGCA
>JBCJKH010043151.1:0-17425 GCA_039877255.1 Loriculus beryllinus
CAGTCACCAGAATATGGGCATGACAGGAAAAGCGGTGGCTAGCACAAGTGGTATCACTAGAAGTTGCTTTTTAGTCATATACGGTGTCATCTTTGAGTTACTAGGATGAAACAAACAACAATGCTACGCAATCCTACAAGATTGTGGTAAAGGAATTGGCTTTTTGACATGAATCTATGCAGGCAGCTGCAGGCAGTGCAGGCTGAACCCAGGGGCTCGGTGTCACCCTAGTCACTGTGATTCTGATGGCCCATGTGCTATACAGTGACCATGGGGAGGTTCCGAGATCCTTGTGAATTAATTTGATACCATTTATACCTAGCTTGTATTTGAAAATCTCTTTACATTAATGTAGGTGGATTTGTGTTGGTGTTATTAACCTAGGAGAACCTGGAGGAGAAATGAGCTAGAAGCAGCAGAAGGTACTGGTGGTGCTGTAAAGGGACTTACGGATGCTGATCAGCTGGGATTTGCTCTTTGAACATAGGTTGCAGACAGGCTAATGCCCTGTATTGAGATCTGCTGGAGTGCGTCTGCTTCACTCATCTGGACAATAACCTGCAGTTTCTGGCTGCATTGTTGAGTGATGTGTTAACAAATCCCTGCATGCTGGCAGATTGGCTTTCAGCAGTCATGGATAAATTACTCTTGTAAGTGCATGCAGCGGTTTATATTAGAAATAAGGTGTTCAACAGTGAGAGGATCCTCCCTACCACTTTCCTGTGCTTGGCTTATACTGAGCTTTAGTGAAATAGGTGGGCTGGAAGCAGAACCAGGTGTCGTTATATTTGGTACTTCCTCTAATCTGTCACATCTGCCTCAAAACCGCAGCACACACAGTGAAAATGCGCTATTGCTCTGCAAAGCAGTTATACTGTGTTCCCTCTGTTTTGGCATTCTCACGAAGTAGTATCATTGCTGCAAGACTTCTCCCAGTTTTGCTTCAATTATCATATCTTTGGCTTTTAGCCTGAAGACTTTCATCATAGTTTTAGTAAATATAATCTTAGGAGTTTAGAACATGAACTAAAGGTGATGAATAAAGGTGATGAATAAATAATATGAACTCAAGGTGATGAATAAAGGATGAATAAAAGGTAATTCATCTTGCAGTCAGAAATGAGCTAAATGTCCCTTCACAGCCAGTTTGATCTCTCTTTTTGGCTAATATGCAAGGTTTCATTGCTCCCCAAACACAAGGCAAGACAGATGGCAGGTGGAAACAAATACCATCATGGAGCATCCTGACACCGTGACCATGGCCGTGTCTTGCACAGCCACATCCCTGGATGTTTGGCTTTAAAAAGAGGGGCATCTACATACCAGTGTGCATTCTGTGTTCTGGCTATACAGGGAAAGGAGAGATCTGCTTAATTTTTACTGAAGTAATTGGTGATTTTATTTCCTATAACAGAAACCATCTCAAAGAATTAATTTTCTTTGTATCTGCCTGAGATTTGTTTTGTGTATTTTCCACGTGAGATCATGCTGTATTTCAGTAATTGTAATCTATGTTATAGGTTACAATCACTGTGTTTTTAGAAATGCATTAGTGTAGTCCATAGTATATTGTCAATATATTATCATTTGTGGAATAAAAGCTTCAAAAGGGAATATGTGTTATTGCATTGTTACCAATTTGAAATCAAACACTTGGATAGTCTTTAAGTTTCAAACCAACAATATGTTAACATATTTGCCTCATACTTATGATTACTTGGCAATGTTTAAGGTCTGGATTTTATAATGTGTTTCAGTATTAGTTGGCATATGCCATAAACTACGAAAAAATTAGAGCTTGGCTTCAATGGGGAATACATTAACAGATTATGTATATCATAAGGGTTTACATCTACCAGTGAATGAGGTGTTTCAGAGCAAAAAAGCCTTGTGTTGTTTAAAGAAGGTAAGTAAACATGTTCATAGGTTAAACAAAGAATACAATTAGGACTAACCGTATTCTGGTGTATTTTCTCATGACTGCGATGTGACATCCTTGTATCTCTTATTGCACTGAAAAAGGAACTTATGAATGAACAACTTATGAATGAACTTTTTGTAGCAAAGCTTTATTTGACAGTTGTCTGAAATGTTCTCTTTCTTCTTTGTTCTACTATATTCTTCACTTGTAATAGAAATGTAGGAGAATAAGAAGAGTCAGGAAAGCAGGTGCTTTTCAAGAACATTTTGGTTATTCATGAAACTCAGAATTATTTGTTTCCAAACCCAATATGGAATGTTACAGATTTATACAGATGAGCATTGTTTAAAGACATTAGCAGGGCTGAGGTATACAGGCACTGCTCATTTGCATCCCAATATGTTGCATATGTTTTGAATAACACTTTTTTGTTGTTGTTGGAAGTGTAGGACACTTAAAACTATTTTATAGGCTTTTAAAGATAGAGTGAATTTACCTTACAGCCTGGGTCTGACAGTCTGTATCCCATACAATGCTTGCCCTGAATTTGAGGATTTATGTTTTCTTAAAACAGCTTGGATAGCACAGCCACTGCAGATGTGTACTGTGCAAAAGAAAGAAGTTGGACACATTCTTTTGATGTCTCCCTACTCTGTTATAATTCTTGACAGTGTAACTGTTTATCAGCAAATGAATTCCTAAAGGAGAAGCAGCGTATTGGATTTCTCTGCATTTTATCTTTTATGGAATATAGCAGAATCATCAGTGTACACATCAGGGAGAGCAGGGAGGGACTCAGTGAACTGAGAGCCAGCTTGCTTCAAAAGCCCATGTTCTTATAATTAAAAGGTTAAAAAGTTCTTTAGAAGTCATACTACTTATTTTTCTCTATTAAACTGATGCGCTGATGTATTCTGTTGCATGTGTAAGATGTGTAAGGCCCAGAAATAGTTCTCAGTGGCCATTTTCACAGAAAATTACTAAAACGTACAGAATTCTGCATCATATTACATAAAGTAAGAATTTCAGACTTTTTTTTTTTTGCTTCAGGTGATGAGAGGCAGTATTGTAGCCGCTCACCTTTACAGGATGTCTTGATTATTTTTCCTGTCTTGTAAAATATGGTTATGATGAAGTAGACAAAGGGGGGTGGGAAAAAAAATACATTGCAAGTTCTTAACAGTAATTTTATCCAAACTCAACAAGTATCTTGCCAAAATCTGCAAAAGTTTTCTTGTTTTGCTCTTTTGACCATTAAATGCAAAATCATCACGGATTCCTTCAGAAAAACTCCCTGTGTCTTGTTTCTGTAATATTAAGTAAGACAAAAAATAAACCCTGCCATGTTTACATGTGACCTACAAATAAGAATAATCTCACTTAACTTTTTAAGGTACCAAAATGTCATGGCATCACAATGGCACTAAAATAATCTCATTATATACCCCAGCTGCTAGAGACAGGTATTTGAATGTGACTTTGTGACATTTACTTATTTGCTTCCTCGGTCTGACTGTTGGTTTATATTGGTTTATGCATTGCTAATTTATGGCTTTCCTTAGTCTTTTTAATGAGTATCCTGCAGAATCATGGCACTGCCAGCAATGTTTCTGCATGCCCCAAAGAGAAGAGGCCCAGTGCTCTAAGTGGTGACAGATTATTTGCTGCAGAAGGTCCCATGTTGTTAAGTGCAAGCAAAGGATTGTTCTTTGCATACTGTCTTTTCTGTAACAGTTGGGTTTAGTGTACTGTGTGTGTGGCCAAATTGCTGCCTGGGGTGTCAGAAAATCAAATATCTCTCTAGTGCTTATCTGCAATGCACAGCTAGAAAACCCTAACTTATGTGTTTTCAATCTTTGTTTTGTTGATTCCAAAGAAGATAGCATCCTTAAAACAAACTAAAATTGAGAGCTCAGTGTTTGCATGTCATCATTGCTCTCAGTCAGTAAATGACTCAGTTCAAGTACATTCTGAGGCCTGAAAGTAGTGTTTTCAGATATCTCCCTAAGTAAATATTGCATGGGAAATAGAGGTGAGCATGCTAAAAGCTTTGCAGTCCTGTGCCAATTTGATTTGTCCTTTGGAGAACTAAACCTTTTGTTTTGTGTGATGGACTTTTGCAATGACTGCTGACAAGAAACTGTCGGATATGGCTCTGGTGAGATTGAATGAGATACTGGGTGTCATTGGCTGAAGTATGACTAAGGCACAAAACATTTTCAAGACACTTGAAAACGATGACAGCTCACACATTTTTCTGGGAAGGAAGGCTACCAGGAATTTAGGATAGAGAAGGTTTGGAGTTTGAAAATTCATTTGCATATCTTGTACTATTAAGCCTCTGAAAAAAGAAAAGCCATAATATGCACGCATTGGGCTAGCTGTGATACTGTGCATATTTATAAGCTGAAGAGATAGCAATCAAAGTTCAAACATTCCACAGAAATACCATTTCAAAATGCTGCCAAGGCAAATGGAAGGACAAGAGAAATTTGTGACATTTATGATACTGGCAAATTTAAAGTAGCTGGAAGGTTTAGAACTAGATTCTTATGCAGAATAAATCATTACTTTCACTCAGACTCTTTAAACCAGCAGAAATCTGACCATTGGGCTGGAGGTTATTTTGCTTTCTTAAATTCTGACTATAATCAAAACCAGTGTTTCTGAGAGCTCAAATTTATGTACAAACGTCCCGAAACCTAAAGAAACCCTGAATCTGTAGGAGGCAAGGGTAGGCTAAATGGAACAAAGAGAACAAAAGAACAAATTGGAAGAATGAAGTTAGTGCTGAGTCAAAACAAGACAGTAAAGGAGAAGAAGGCTGCTGGGGAGAAAAGCCCCTTACTTTTTTTTGCTATCTGTCAGGAAGATAAATCTTTCTCTTTGGGGTAGCATTTCAGCCCTGTGCTGCCCTTTCTGTTCTCATTAGAGGCACAAAGCCTCCACTCAGCACCAGAGGTTCAGTATATCTCTCCTCCCCATCCTCATGGGCAGTTGGCTCCAGCTTAGTGCCAGAAGAGCACTTGGTTATAAATAGCCAAGTCGGAAAGCATCAGCATGGATTCCAAGTTCAGGTGTTGTCCTAAGCCTCAGCCTTGTCTGGGGAGTGCTCTGAAATGCAGGCTGCCTACAGGGTTTGCATTACATCTCTGCAGACAGTGCTTGAGCTCCCTGTGGTTCCTTCTCATGTTCTTCACTGATTTGTATCAGCCTGCCATTTGCATATATTTAACTCATTTTCTGGTTTTCACATGTATTTTACAAGAGAAAATACTTTCAGTTTTCCAGAATAGAAACAGTTGCTCTGGCAATAAGAGTGAAAAGCCAGCATCAAAGCTGCTTTTGCTAAGGCAGGCTGATTTTTATTCCCTGCAAAACTGCAAATGTAGATTTCAGACGTATTTGTTGGATAGCTTTGCTAATGTTCACTGCAGCTGCACAATATATTTGCAATACCTCTTGCACATACTGATACATACCTACATCTGTGATGTGCTTGAATGATGTATCTGTGGTCCATGCAATTAAAAATGAATGGCCATGTAAAAAAGATAGTGGGGTTGTTTCCATATGATGACGAATCCATAAAAATAGATTATTGCATGGTAAATAATCAATTTATAGATGTAGCTTTCTTCTACTTTAAAATGCCAGATAGCTGAAGCACATTCCCGCCTCTACCACCTGCTTGAGTCATTATTATGAGCTTTCTTCCTAATACTGAACAAACATTGAAATATAAATATATTCTTTGTTCTTTGAAGTTCTGGCACTTGCAAGCAGTGGTTATGTGTCTGTGTGGGTGTCTGTAGGTGGACATTGCTGCTGTGCAGCTGCTGAATTCTCTCATTAAAATAGTAAGAGGGGAGTCCTGGCTTCACTGAAGGAAAGACAGAATTGCCATTACCTCAAAATTCATCCCACTGTCAGCGGGATGAGCAGTTGAGGCAGCTTTGACTCATTTTGCTTTCCCTTCTTTTTAAAATTAATCCCTATTGTCTGCCGTAATAATGCATTGGTAGTGCTTTGATAGGGAGTTAATATCACTGTTTTTTTCCAGGGAGTGAGATGTAACTGCAGTTGGCTGTGGCTGGTTAGGCAAGCTGATAACCTTGTCCTAGTATACTGGGATTTTTATCCAAGGGCTGAAACAACCTTGAAAGCTGGCTGAAATCTGAAAGAGATATTCCTTTAAAAATAGATCCATAAGGTATTGGGTATGCTGGGACCCTCTAAGCTTTTTCGAAGCTTTACAGGATGCCAGGAGAATCTGGTTACGATTTTAACATGAATTATTTCAAAATGACAAAACAGATTGGTATTTAAATTCCATGTAATTTATTCTCTGCTCACAAGGAGTTTCTAGTTGAATAAGCTCTCCAGAGAGGTTTCAAAACAAAGGAGTAATTGGTGAAAAAATTGTATATTCCCAGGATTGGTCTCATTCACTGATGCTTTTTTAGAAGGAATTCTGGACCCCCAGTGTGCAGTGGGTGTATGTGGTAAGAAGCATCTTAAGCCTCTGTTACAGAAGCCAGTTCAGCTTTTCTCACAGTGTGTCCCTGGATTTGATATGTATATGCTTATGTATATAAGTAGTCAGTGAATATCTTAGGGAAAAAAAGATGGGGTTCATATCTGTGCTATTCTCTCTTATTTTTTCAATGGTTTGCTAACACCACTGTTTGTTTTGTCAGATTTAGTGGCTCAAAGGACAGGACTGCTAATGGAAGACAGCACAATAGGTTTCAGTTCTATTGTTCAGTACTCCTCAATTGCCAGTGTCATTTCCAGAGGAAAATCTTTTGAGCTGTGTGAAATAGCAAATCATTTAATTGTGTCAGAGCATATAAGCAGCTGCACCTGTTAGAAAACCTCACACACATTTGATAGAGATGGCTCTTTAAGAACATCAGCATTCTTTTAAGCAAAATATAAGCGGAAAAGCTGCTAGGGTTTATGTAGTTCATACATGGAGAGCGTTATCAGAGTAAATCTACCCTTTAAAAGTTGAATGGAAGTTTCAAGAATTGAAAACTTTTCAATTTACTCAGTTTTATTTCTGTATGGTGGCTATCCTGTATGTCTGTGCAGATTCCTCAGGGGCTTCCGTATTTGCATGAAAGTGTTAAAGCATCACAGACTTGGTACACCAGCACTGGCAGGCTTCCTGCCTCACTACCAAATGTTTGTGGGACCGGGGCTTTCTTTGTGGATATGTTGACACTTGCAAGCTGTGTTCAGTGGGCTCATGCCAGCAAATACTGACATGATTACACTAAGAACTGCCTTTGGCTTATTTTTTCTTTTTCCTTCTCTACTAGCTCTGCATGGGGAAGGCAGCGTCCACATCAGTATCATATACGGATATAGGGTAACTATTAGCATCGTTGCAAACATCAAGAATGTGGTGAGCAAAGGTTTGTGGGGGTACTATCAGGTTTTGAGCTGTTTGTTTGGACCTGGAGCTTCCATGTTGCTGGAGCAATGCACTGATGTTCGTGCCTTTAAAATGTCATGTTATTGAGCTGCTGTGCCATGGTTATAAATGTTACAAAACAGGAAATTCAGCATTGCAAGTGAGACTAAAATACCAGAGCAACACGCTTATCACTGGGAATATAAATCATGTCAGAAATTCCAACAAGTCTGCCTCCTTCCTGTGAACAGAAATCTATCCAGTAATCGGCACAGATTTCCAGTAATATAAAATGAGGATATTTCATATTTAAATGCTTTCTGTCCATGTATCAACTTCTTATTTTCATTCAGCTTTCATTCAGAAGTTGTCAGCGAATAGAAGATTCTACATTACTTAAGTGCGTGAGCATGGTTTCAAATGTTTAATGATTCAGAATTTTTATTGCACCTTTTTAATAGATGCTGAATTTGCTGTAGGCATGATTCCAGTAACATTAGTGAATTCCTGTTAGAAAACAGTGTGTATCTTTGGAGGGTGGGTGGATGATGTCCAGATCATGCACAGTTTGTGTGCAAATAAGACTGTTCTTTCTGCCTTTATGTATAATCTCTGTGATTTTCTCCTCTGTACAGTGGCAAGCACAGACTTCAGGAGGACTTTTTAGATTCCATAGCAGTATAATTTGCCAACCTCCGTTTTACCGTGCATCAGATCTGGGTTGGAAAGGATGCTAAATCATTTTACTGATGGCAGAGAATGATGATTTGAGCAAGAGTCCTTTGCCATCCTTCCTGCAAGTATCTACAAATTAACTCTTAATTAAGCTGATTAGAACATTCTCATAGAAACAATCAGGTTACCACAAGGTTCTGTTTAACACCAGCTGTTTCATTTTTGAAGATGTGTTCACATTAACTGTTGTCATTTTCAGTGTCCTTTGATCTTTATCTGCTCTAGCAAATCAAAGGTCTGTTTCTGACAATAAGTTCAGACTTTCTTTCTTTCCCCACTCCTTCCCCACCAGTTCTTCTCTCTGAAGCCTCTAACAAGCCACTTTGGAAGTGATCTTCTCTTGCTGTTTACATCAGTGATCTTTTTCTTTGCAGTGTTTGACTTCATGGCTGTGCAAAAATATTTCCCATTTTGTGAGTACATGTGGCTCTTTAGGTTGCCTGGTATTTAGGTTGCTTCAGTTCCAAAACACAAGTCCATATGCATATACTGAAGGTCTGTGAATGCTTGGATTTATACACTGTATTTAGGACTTTTCTTAGTCCATTTTTATGTACAGTAGGCTCTGATTTGCCAGAATTTAGAAGAGGCTATTGATAGTGGAATTGGGAACATCTCTAATTCTGTATCTTTTGGCGCATTATCATGAGGCTCACAAACAATGTAGGCACTGAAAACAGTTGGAGAACAGCAGAGGGAAAACACAGCCCTCTGTTATCTTTATTAGCTCATGTAATAACAAAGTGTAGCATCTTTTAATCATAGAAATGTTGATTGGAAGGTGGTCCAGTCTCCTGTTTGAACTGGGGTTATTGCCTGCATTACATGAGGTCATTCTTGACATTTCTGAGTCTTCAGAGCCTCTGAAGATGTAGTTTCCACAGCCTCTCCTCTTGACCTTTTCAAAGGCTATGCTACCCTATGGTGAAAATCCTCTGCAGTTTGTTTGTCCTGTACACATGGACATCAGTGCCGTAGAAGGCACAAAATGCTGACTTTTCACTGTGGACAATTTCCCAATCCAAACAGAAGTCTCTTCTCTGGCAGCCCTTTCCTACAGCCACCTCCTGACAGCTGTTTAAAGCAGGTACATCAGGCAGGCAAGCTTGAGCAAAACAGGAGCATGGATGGCAAATAGAGGAGGTCTTTGAAAATGCAGCTTAGAGTCGTTGCTTCTCAACAGCTGATAAATTTTGTAGTGCTGCTTGTGAAAGCTCACTGCAGAAAATCAAGATTTTCGTAGACCATTCCAGCACTGCTATAGCAATATATTATTTAGTAAACAGACTTTCATGCAGTTTGTTTCATGTTATCATCACACACTTTAGTTCAGCTTTGAAGGGTCCTTTTTTATTTTTCTGCTCCTTATTTAAAGCTGGGTATCTAATAGTGATGTCTTCAGCTATTTGTAAACAGATTTGCAACCACAGTTAAAGGGTGACTTTTCCTATAGAAGCACAGCACGCATTTTTGCTAGAAGTTTCAATCTCCAATAGATAGCATTGACTTCCTGCTGTGGCAGACACAGACATGCAGAAAATAACCCCTTCCTGGTTCAGGAATTCAAAAGCTCTCTGATACAGATGGGACCGGCTTGACTTTTCCTGTTTCTAGACAGTGTGTTTGAAACATCTGCAGCAAATACAGTAATGCATGACTTTACTATTGCAGAAAGCGTTTATTCACTGTGGTTAGAAATGCTGCAGAGGTCAAAACAGGAATATATGTGGGCTGATTGATGTTTGCTGCAGAATATACAGAAGCTGAATTGCTGCATAAGACGCAGAGATGGGCAAAATGTGAACGCTGTTTATTGCTGAAGGTCCTGCTGTGCCAGTTGTTCTAACAGGAGTTGTTCCTATGGATGCAGTAGTTTGACGTTGCACTTACGACAGTTCATCCTGAATTAACGTATTATTTATTATTGAAAAAGCTTTGCAGGAACAGTGAAGACCTGAGCTTTAGATGCAGATATGTCTTTCAAAAATGTGCCTAGAAGAGTCCCGTAGGCTTGCTACCAACTTACTTCCAAAGGAAGCAGTGATTAAACCACATCAGCTTTTTGTATGGTGCATTAATCTTCTTGAGCCAGCAAAGGAAAAGAAAAAAATATTTCAGTGTAGAGACATCATGCACTTGCTGACACAGTGTCAGAGCTGCTCAATGTGACCAGCACTGTCACACCTGGTTTGCTGACCAGGATAGTGTTAAAGCTGTTCCTCATGAAGAAAACTGGCTCCATACCCTCGGAAAGTAAGCCTTTCAGAAACTGTGGACAAAGAGAAGTATTTGGACAAAAAAGATCCCCATAATTTGAAAGTAAATACTTAATTGTGGCTTGCCTTTTCATTCATTTTTTCATTCATTTGTTCCCTTGTGTGTTTATTTGACTGCTTTATAAGGAATAATCCTGAGCTGCTTCTGGTGCTTGACTGGCAGCATCTTTTCTCAATGCTTGATTTGGATGGAGGCTCTGTAGCAAAGGTGGCAGGCAGCATCTGCTGACAAGTGTTACCGTAATTGTCATCTGGAACGTCAAAACCACTTAGTAGCAGACTTGTTGGGTAAAGAACTTTCTGCTCTGCTCTTTATTCCAGCAAGATAATCATTACTGTGTTTCAGAGCGTGACAGGATTTTTCTTCTACTGTCATATATCTGTGCAGAAATCTTCTCTTGGGTGCCACTTGCAGGAACTTACTTTGTGTTTAAATTGTATTACCAGTGTGCTTAGTTAGGGAAATAAATGAAGCAATGCAGTATATAGGTCTGCTTTGTTTGATTTTAAGTTTGACTTGAGTATTTTATTCGGCACTGCAAACAATGTGTGGTCAGAAACAAACTGAAAGTAAGCATCTTGTGGTTAACAGTAGTAACTTAATGGTCTTAAAGCACCATCAACTTGACAGATATGACAGTTCTGGGATTTTGACTTCTCTAGATTTATTCTGGAGGGAGAGGAAAAATTAGAATCATAAAGGCTCATTTCAGAAAAGAAATCACAATGGGAACTTGTATGTTCTTGTTAGAGCTGGTAAATGAGAGCTGAAATCTGGAAATGAGAAACAAAACCAGGCTGACATTTCAGGTTAGTTTCTCCTTTGCTCTCAATACCTTAATCTGGGAAATTTTCTTGAAAGGAATAGCATTTCTTGAAATGGAGGTTAATTCCTGATATTTACTTGGATTGAAGTATTTTCTCCCTCGAACTTAAAGGACAGCTTTTGTGAAGAAAGTTAGAGGACAGGAAAATCTAATTCTAATGTTTATACAGTGCAGGCTGTTCTGTAACCACTTTTCTCTGCAACTCTGACTTGCCAGAGTTTAGGTCCAGCAAATAGTGTGTTGTCAGTGTAATAAATCATGTTGGTTTCAAAATGCCTATCATGTCTTTGTTATCTAAATAGTAATGATTGTGAGCAAAATCTGTCATTTTGCTGTCAAGTTGATTCTTGCAGAAATTCTAAAACCAGCACAGAGCATCAGCTCTAGCTCTGTCATGAATGACAGTTCACTGTTGTATTTGGCTTAATTCTGCCGTATTTGTTTTACTCCTTAAGATTTTAAAGCATAAACTAAATCTATTTGTTGACTATTTTTCATGTCCCACTCACCCCCAGCCCTCACTGTCCCTGTAGAATCACTGAATTGTTTGTCATCCTAAGCAAGGTCATTTTAATGTGTTTTTTCTCTTCCAAACTGCTTTGATTTTTGGAAAGTTTACTTGAAAGTTGTAAACCCCATAAAAATTATGTTTATTTGAGGTATATTGTAGGTACGTTTTCTGGCTGGGAGAAATATTTTCTTTGTAGTGCTAGTTAAATAGGATATATTGGTATTACTGGAGATCTATGGGTTTTTTTCCTTATGTTTAAGTGTTTCGTTATTAACCCTGGGACTTTCAGTTGTTCTGTTCTCTAGATACACAAGCAAATGCATTTCCAAGGTTTTGGAAGACATGAGATGTATTATCTCTTGGGACTTGTGATAATATTTATTGGTTGTCATTGTTGATATAAGAAAATAAAGGGCAGGCTTTCATAATGCTACTCTGGTGGTCATTTGACATGTGACTTACTCTATGATCTTGCCATTACACTCACCTCTTCCTTATGACTGTCAAAGTGTTTTAGCTTTGCAGCTCTTGTATATGCAGGCTGTCTGTCTGTATGTTCGTATACAGATATGTGTGCATATAAATAAGCAAAAACACACCTTACTTATAAAAAATGTATAGAATGTACATGGTTAAAATGTCATGTAGTCATATGGAAGAGATGAGGTAAACGACAAGTTTATGTCTCTAAATATGGATAGAAGACTGGAAAGAACTTTTAGAATAGAAAATATCTTAACTGGAGGCCTTAAAATGTTTCTGCTGCTTGATATCCCCACGTTCCTGGGGGGATGTCACTGAACCAAGAAGCTGTCATGCGCCAAAGTGTATTTTCCCAACTTATAATAAACAATTTCTAGCTAACATTTTGATTTGGACTTTAGATAGAACTATGCTGATAGGTTGGTAATTTATTTTTCCCTTTGAGGGGAAAATATCTATCTGTAGAAGCACTATAATCTCTTGTGGCATTCTATACAAATGTTTTTAATCTATTTGCTTTGAGCATGTATTACCATTTGCCAGTGACTGCAGCTTCAATGAAAGGTCTGAGTATTGTCTATTCACCTTGTGCTGTGGGAAGCGATTACCTTTACATATTAATATGTGCTTGCAATTTTTCCTTTTTATTTTCTTTCTCCAAACATGAAAGGAAACATTTTGTAGAGGGAAGAACCATTCCTTTGTCAGAAGCTCTGGTAATTAACACAAATAAGCCTCTCCTTGTTTGATAATGATGGGTTTATAGGTAGAGTGATTGCTCCCTTAGATAGGAAAAACGTGAAGCCTCTGTGTGAAGTTCCTGTGGTGGCAAAGTGAGGCAGAGGGGAGGTAATTTCTTTAACTGGTGGATTAGCTGGCTTTTTCTCTGCACTTAATCTAGGCTGCCTACAGAGTGGGGAGTGCTGCACAACTTGGCCTCCAGAGCAAACAGAGATAAAAAGGGATGAAAAATACAGTGGGGGAGAGGAAAAAAAAGAGGAATTTTGTCTTTGTGCTGGTCAGAAATGATCAGGTGTGTTGTGCTCTTCTGCCTTTTCAGGAATCTGGAGTTTCATGGGATATTTTTTTTCAGCTTCCAGATATAAATGAGCAATTCTCCCACCCTCCGATGAACTTTGCATTTCATGTTAATGTTCTAAGAGTTTCTGCTGGGTTCCATCCCTCGCAGGCTGTGCTGTGTGACTGACATGAGCCTGGCTCTGTGACCTTTCCTCCCAGCTTGTGCTTTTTTTGTAAGTTGGAACAAAAAACTGTAGGCTGGTGGACTGACCTGTTACTATGGGTAGTCCCATTTTATCCTCTTTTGTACATAAAATGAGCTATCCTTCTGTGAACATGAAAAAAGCTACATTTTGTGTGAATTCACTGCTAGTTCAGCTGATGGATTAATAAATATGCTAATTATATGACTGAAAGAAGGGGGAATATCCAGATGTTTCCTGAATTACCAGCAGGGGTTGAACTAACCTAAGGAAGAGGAAAGTTGCTTGGACTTTGAAATAGGAGGCTCACCGAAAGAGTCCAGACAGTATCATTAGTATGTTCTAAAAAAATATGATCCTATGTCCTAGATTGTTCCATTATCAAGTGCCTCTCATGGCTTGAAAGATTAAGAGGGTTTCCTGAAGTTTAGGTGCTCCTCTGAATCAGGGTATCTTGGTTTCCAGCCCAGCCTCCTGCAGGAGAAGGTGGTTTGCCATGCAGGAGCGAACTTCTGCCTCACTGCTTTTATAAGCACACTTCCTAAGTGCTCAGGAGCTCCTGAAAAACTCTCTTGCCAAGTTAGATTTCTTTGCATCTCAACAGTACGTGCTTTGAGACTTTTACACTGCTTTTCTTTCTTGATAGTTACTTTTGCAGTTCTGCTGCCTGCACATTTTATAACTTTTATACTAATAAACTCATCTACTTTAACAACTATTAATCTAAGCATTTTGAAACCACTGTGGATATTGCCCATTTGCTCTTGAACGTTTTAGGAGTCATAAATGTGATGTGATGTAAATCTGTAAATGAAATACTACCTTTCACATAAAATCTGCATAGATTTTTGCCCTGGTTATTTTATAGTCTTCTCTCTGTGGTCATTTTTGTATCATTAATGTCGTTCTCCTTGCCTCTTGAATATAAAAAATCTTACTAATTATTGAACAGTGTCTCCAAGTTAAGCCAAATAAGGATTTAATGACTTCTCGGATTTAAGACTTCATCCATCTAATATATGATACACAGATTTTAAATGCTGTTCATCAAGTTGAACTATCCTGAGAATGTTCATAAATTGATGTAATTTTCTCTTCCCATCTGTAATCTGGAAACAGAAAAAAATAAATTACCCAGTTTGCCATTTTTTCTGTTTCATTTTAACATTACAGGTAGATACATTTTTCCCCTCTCCTCTGATGTATCAATACGCTTTAGACTAGAGGTCTTTTTAAATTGTGATAACCCCAATTCACCTCTGATTGTTATGCTGAGTAAACTCCAGGATGTTTAAAACTTGAGATAAGCACAGGCTGCTGCAAGTGCTTAATGCAAAATAATTGAGTCTGAGGAAATTCTCTAGGATTTTTCTTCTCAGCCAGGAATTTCGTAATAGGAATTTTCTGTGTGGGAGAATTCATTTTACAATTGAACCATTCAAAAACTTTCAGTAGTCTTGAGAGGGGAATTTAAAAAAAACAAACTTACTTCTGCATTTTTTTCTTCTTTGTATCTGCTTTTAAATATCTTAGAGGAGGGGCAGGATGACATAGATCACCAAAAACACTTGGTGATGCTTGGGGCAGAGGCCATGATTCATTTTGCCTACTGCGTCTCAAAAGAATGCTGATTGATAGAGTGAGCACAGCTATGTTTCGTCACTATAAATCTGAAACTGCAAATAACTTTGGTTTTGCAGTGACTTTAGACTTTGAGCTGACAGAATCATGAGACTGCTGAACTGAATGGACTCGGGATAAATTTACACTAGTGTAATTGAGAATGGAGTTTGATTAAATATTTTTTAAAGATAATACAATAATTTTCTGCTAGTGTTTTCAACAAGTCTGCTGGTCTTTTAGTGTAGTATCCGATTATTAAAGGAATTTGCTTAGTGAATGTGTCTGTCATATGATTATTTGATTATATGTCAGCAACGTTTCTGATCAGAGGAAATGGTAGCGTCCTTCACAATGTCTTTTAAATGAGGTTAGGGAAGTCTTCAATAAACTAAATATTCTCTGAGTTCTTCTGCTTTGATTGGAAGCAAGATTCAAATGGACCATTAGTTTCTAGGTGAACTTAATGCCTCGTATGATACCTGTGTATAATGCATCACATTAATGAAAATGCCAACAGACCTGTGGGACCTTGGCCTGTGTTCTTTTCAGTAGCTGTCATAATGCACCAGAGGATGCTGTGATTGATGCAGTATCGATAACAATATTGAGTAACCTGCCCAACTTATTTTGCAACCATCCTAGGGAAATAATTTTCTGGTTAGGACCCAGAGGATGTTGAGGAACGTGCCTCTTACCAGAAACTTTTCAAACCTGAAACCAGCTTGCCTTCTCTGCAGAAACAGGGGAAAAGCGGTAGTCATAGTAGGCTGGAAAGTTGGGATTACAGAAATAAGAAGGTGAAAAGTAAAATACCTGATTTGATTGCTGACTAGTTATGTTAAGCATCACATAATGCTTCAAAGCAGAAAAACATGAGTTGGCATTTCTGATAATTTGTGTTACAATTCAGTAATAGATATTCTTATTTTAAGTTCTCTTAGATTATTTTGAAAATTCATTATAACAATATTTTATAATATTCTTAAGATTTGGGACTGTTTAATAGTATTACTATAAAAATGAAAAAGTTAGTGAAGAAGACTATAGCTCTGGTATAGGGAGGTTTGTTGTGGGAAACAAGCATCTCTTCCAAATGGCTTTGCAAGGTTTTTATTCTCTTCACTCACAATAACCAAAACCTGCCTGATCCTTAGTATTTGTTCTGTTTTAAGACTAGAAAATCTGTTTTATTGCAGAACATGTGATTTATGATTATTTTTTAACCTTATTGTATTTTTTCCTGTTTTATGTTAGGAGTCCCCAAAATGCGCACGATTGCATGTGGCAGAACTTCCTGTGGTGAATGAGGAGGACCTCTTTTTGCTGACCTCAGATTGCATCCAAACTCCTTTGAAAGTATCCAGATAAAAAGGCTTTCCTTTTGTTCTTTCCACTGGACTTCAAGGTAGGAAACGGATTACACATTCTGTTGGTCTAGATGATGGAGGGGTGCAATGTCCACCTGAGTGACTCATGGCACAGAAATGGTGGGGACATAGGCAAGGTCAGCTTCTGCACAGTTTTCATCTAAGCAAATTCAGGTGCTATTTGCTGCTGTCCAAACAATTTTAGTGTTTCTCTTGGGTAGCAGTGTTATTACCATTAGGAGTTTGGTCATGCAGATTTGGATCTCTTTTTAATTTTTAATGCTTAAATATTCTTCCTATTGAAAAGGTAAAAGGTGGCTGAGCTCTCTTGGGAAAATCTTGCCCTAGTGTGAGCTGAACAAACTTGATGTGGTTATAAAAACTCTGTCTTGTTACTTTTGTGTGCTTTCAAAGGTGGTGTTCCTCTCCATGGGCTTCATAACCAAAGCTGTGCTTTATGTGCTAAGGCTGCACTGCTGTGTAGGTAAACAGGGCATGCTTAAGAAATATTCTCTGACCAAAATAGGGTGATTTTGTGATAAACCTAAACATACATTTAACATAGCAATTTTTTAAAAACATCTCTCTAAGGTTCTTTAGAATAAATTTCTTCTAATGCCACTTAAACTCCAAATAAATGTGCATTGGAATGATTGAAGCTGAATATTTGTAGCTATCTGCCTTTGTAGAATATCAAAGGCATGAGAGGAAAAGGTTTGGCTCAGAGGAAGCCAGGACAAAGAAAAAAGGGATGCAAACAGACATCAGACTAAGTACAACTTTCCAAAATCGAATCCTGCAGGTCAAATTGGAAGCATATCTGTCACGATGCTCTTATCGCCTATAGAACAGCTAATTTAAACACCATTATAAAAAAGTTAATTAAGCATAATCTGCAAAAACCTGAAGTATAAAAGTAAAGGACTGAAATTAATAGTGCAAGAATGAGATTCATTCAGTTTAAATGAATGGTTTTTACATGATATCTTCCATTAAGCCATAGGCTCATTTGGGGACTGCAGGATAGTAAATTTTTA
>JBCJKH010043164.1:0-17015 GCA_039877255.1 Loriculus beryllinus
GATAGGACAAGGGGTAATGGGTTAAAACTTAAACAGGGGAGGTTTAAATTGGATATAAGGAGGTTCCTTACTGTTAGGGTGGTGAAGCACTGGAATGGGTTGCCCAAGGAAGTTATAAATGCTCCATCCCTGGCAGTGTTTAAGGCCAGGTTGGACGAAGCCTTGGGTGACATGGTTTAGTGTGGGGTGTCTGTGCCCATGGCAGGGGGGTTGGAAATGGATGATCTTAAGGTCCTTTCCAACCCTAATGATTCTATGATTCTATGATTCTATCGTCATTGGATTTGTTCTGTTTTATATTACAGTAGACATATTTGTTCTCCTTTGCAGCACAGCTCCCCAGACTTCTGTGCTAAATCAACAGTCCTTGTAGACCCCATTTATATTCAACTTGTCCCCAGGGATCTGAATTTCACACCCGCTGTGAAATCACTACCGTTGCTAAAGCAACGTGTAGTGGGGTTTCACCTTCAAACTCTGGATCTTCTCATAACCTTTGGACTAAATCCTGAAGATATATCTGCTTACTTACTTGTATGAGGCATGGCAAGTTCTATTTCCATCAAAATTCTCAGAAATATTTAAGATGGGATTTACCAAAAAAGTAAGAGATATGGGAGTATGAGATGATGGGAGTATTTCAGGAGGCATTGAATACGAAGCAAAAGCAATCCTAAAGAACCTTTCAACTAAGTGTTGTTTGATACAAGAGTCTTTTCTAGGTAAAGACTGAAAGATGTTTGAATAAGACAGGATATATAACAAAGCAGCAGAATCTGCACTCCCAAATATGATAGATTTCAGGACTTTTCTTATAACACTTAATAACATATATTGTCCACAGTTAGTGTTTTCCACCTTCTGAGTATTTCCATTGCACATTCTTTGCTACATTAAATGTTACAAGGGAAGATTCATCTTCAGGTTTCATGGCACAAAATAAAGCCTGCCAGGCATCAGGAATCAGTGATTCCTATTTAACCTTAAGATGACAAATCTGCATTCTGTTGCCCTGCTGGCTAGAAAAGACTTACTGAAGGAACCATGTTTCCTGCTTAGCATGCTGAATAAACTGGTATCTCATTATGAGACATAGAGAAAAACTGCTATCACTGAAGAACTTCTTCAGTGGAAAAACAAAACTGGTCAGCAAACAGAACCTGAGCCATGTGAAATACAAGGTCATTTGTAGACTGGAAAAACATTTTGTTTCAAAGCTTGGATTACAATTTTGGATTGCTTGGATTCAAAGCTTGGATTACAATTAAAAACCATTAAAAAACAAGCATAAGGCTCATTATCTTATTTCCTATTGATAGATAAATATTTCAGGTACAGAAAATTCAGAGTACATAAATTGCATTTGTTCCATGTTCAGTATCTAGTATCTAAGACCTTGGTTCCTTTTGGGAGTCTTCCAAAAAGACTGATGTCCTTGGCCACAGCTGCAGGAGAGGGTGACAGGGAAGAAGAGAAGGATAAGGATTTAGTCTCTTTATGCAATGCTCGGGATTCTTCTTCTCCCTTAAGTGAGAGCAAAAAGCTATTCGTAAACATATGATAAATCAAATATCATAGTAATATTTAGATAGGATATATGGTTTTTCACATTCGGATCCCACAGACATCCAGAAAACACAGTGGAGAGGGTAATCCCCTCTTACTGGGTCTGCAGACTGGTTTACTGTCCAGGGAAAGTTCAAACTGTTTCAACACAGTGTAAATGACACAACATCATTCGTGAGCAATATTATCCCAGTTGAACGTGTCTACCAGTCAAAACCATCTATTACATAATGACAGGTCAAGTCAACAAAACTTATGAAAGAAAGATCGTCATGAATATAAAGACTGCAACTGCAGCAAGACTTTTGGGTGGTGTTGCACACTCACACACCTCTCCCCTAAGCCCTAGCCCTGCTAGCCTAAGTCACTTCCCACATGACAATGCTGTGATGCTTGGTGCTGTGCAGAATAAAAGTGTTTAAGTGCATTTTCACTCCTGGTATCTAAGGCTTACTTTACCTCCACTGTAAAACAGTGTAATCCCTCAGCAGAACTAATTATGCTCATCTAATTTCAGTACACATGATCTGCCTTATCAACATTTCTTTCTTAGCACAGTCTCTCACACTGGGATCTCAGAAAGACATGGCCCAGTATCCCTCTCTGCAGGGAGTACTGTAGCAGTTTAAGAAGAAAAAGGTTCTAACTATATGCTCATGCTTTAAAATACTCCTTTCTCTCCTGAAGCAGTAACAACTTTGGGAAATTAAGTTTATACAATATTTAGGAGTCAAACACATATTGAACTCCATATGAGTTATACTGTGTAAGTAATTTTAAAAGCTGATCCTATGAACGTGTATAGAAGCAAGAACTGTAGCTGCATAAGGCCGATTGCTAAACATAACAGTGAAAAGCAACAGGAAGGAAAAAAAAGTCAAGATTTTCTTTAGTGGTGTCTCTGTAACAAAGGGGAAAGCAGCCAGGTGCAAAATGTGTTCAGTTTAAAGATTTTATTCGATAATATTTGTTGCATCACTTTTCAAAAGGTGCGAGTCATAAAAAATTGAGGAAATTCAATAGCTTTTATATGTATTAAAATTGGGAGCAATTATGTCTAAATGTGCCTCAGTAAATGTTCTCGCTAACCTAACGGAGGCTTGCAGTGCTGGGGTATAAAGGTCATTGGGGAAAATAAGAACTAAGAATTCTCCTTTGAGCAACAAGGTCCTTAAGTAATCCCATATGCTACATGAACTGCTGTTAAAGATGAGGAATAACCAAAGAACAGGTGCTATTGCTGGAAGCATGGGGTTTAGATGAAACAGTTGGAAGCTCTATTAAATGTAATGGAACAGATGCAGCCAGGCAGAATGCCCGACTGAGCAGGAACAAGATCACAGAATTACACAATGGTAGAGGTGGGAAGGGACCTCCTGAGATCACCTAGTCTAGCTCCTGATCAAAGCAGGGTCAGAGAGAACAGCTTCCTCAGGACCATGCCCACTAGGGCTTTGAATACCTCAAGGAGGAAGACTGTGGAACTACTCCAGGAAACTTGTTCTAGGTTCCATACAGTAAATAAGTAAATAAACAAATAAAATCACTTATTTTTAAGTGAAATTTTTGTATTTCAGTTTGTGCCCCCTCTTTCTTGTCCATTCATTGATCACCACGAAGGACAATCTAGCTCCATCTTCTTTACCCCCCATGGTCAAATGCAAATACTCCTGCCAGCTCTGCTTGCCTTCCTGTACATCAGGATGATCCATTCTTGAGCTTGCTGGAGGTGATCCTTGAAAATTAAGAAGCTCCCTTGATCTGTCTTCAAGACCATCTCAAAGGGAAGAGCTCTTTGAACAAAACAGTCTGCTCCATTTAAGTCCAGGGTTATGATCCTGCTTTTTTGCCCTGATCACTGCTGTCAGGATCCTGAACTCCACCACTGCAAGATCACTGCATCCAACATGTCCCCAGCTTTCGCATCCCTGACCTGTTTTTCCTTGTTTGTAAGTATCAGATCAGACCATTTCTCATCATAGGATCATCAACTACTTGTGTCAGAAAGATGTCAAAGATACACTCCAGAAATATCCTGCATTGCTTGTGTCCTATTAGGTTGCTCCTCCAGAACATTCTGGGGTTGTTGAATTACCCCATTAAGAGCCTGTAAACATCTAGTTTCTTCTCTTATTCTACTCATCTACTGTTATCTGATTGGGTGACCTGAAGAAGACACCAACAACAGTGTTGTCCTTGTCAATTTGTGCTGCAATCCTGACCCATAAACTCTTGGCTGGCTCCTTTCCTACGATCAGGCAGAGCTCCATGTGTCCCTTCTGCTATTTCAAACAAAGGACAAATCCCCCTCCTTACCTTCCTAGCTGGCCATTCCTAAAGAGCCTACATCCATCCATCACAGACCTGTAGCTGTATGAGCTTCTCCACCATGTCTCTGTGATTCAGTCCCAGACCTCTAATTCCTCCTGTTTTTCGCTGTGCATTAATGCACAGGCACTTCAGAGAGGCACTCACTCATGCTGTCCTGTTCCTAGGAGAGACATTGAGAATTTACCCCATAATCCTTTCCTGTTATTCAACACACTTATTTCTTTGTGTAAGGATGGTTAGGGAGGGATTTCTTTGACCCTGTTTTGGTTTTTTTCAGTGTTTCTCCTGTCCATATCATCGCTACCTTTTGCTTGCCAACCTGGCCTGTCACTTCTTCACTTAATTGTGGGCTGTCTTCCCCCTCCCCTGTCATTCTTAGCTTACTTAAAGGTTCAATAACTGCATGTAAGGTAATTTATTCAATCAGCAAGCTCTTTAATGGAAATTAGTGCTCAATCAATGAGTAAGCCAGGATCAGCCATGCACACAGTACTATCTCTATGGAATTTCATAAATGCCAGATTCAGCCACTGGAATCAAAAAGAAGAATAAGAGTCTTTCTTTATCTTTGTTATCTCTTAATATCTTTTGCTCCATTTATTATTTAGAAATGTTTATGTTTCCTTTTGCAAAGAAACCTTGCCACAGAGTCTCTACCAGGCCATGAGAAACATTGAAAACAATTCTAAAGCACTTGTGAAGCTGTTTTGAAAACATAATTTGACTTGTTAGAATGCCTGTTCTGACTCAGTTCTCCTGTTTCTTCCTGTGTCCAACAGAACTTGCCTATTTGTCAGCTATTGTGAAATGCCTGAAATATTCATGTTTGTTCTCTGTTAATTATAATCCTGTAAATATTTATAGCAACCTCTATCAGTTCCATTTACTGATAGAAACGAGGAAACGAGGCAAAGATTCTGGCTGTTCTGTGTTTTTTGTCAAGTTGAAGAGATAAAAAAGGTGCTCAGGGTAAAACAGAGAGGAGGAATTATTTCTTATCAAGTCAGAGTCTGAATGAAATCTGAAAGGAGTACAAGAATATGGAGTATTAGGATACAGGGCTGCCTTCTTCTGACTGAGGAATCTGGAGGCAGGGCAGAATCTTAACTTGGAAGCAGCTCTGACTGACCAAATAGTGGGTCAGGACTAGTGGTCACGTTGTTGTTTTCTCTCACATAAATTTCTATGTGTGCAGGAAGCACAAAGATGGGAGAGGGAGAAGTCTAACAAGGTAAGAACACTTCCACTAGTGCTTCATATTCATATGGAATAACCCCACAACCAGCCTCACCTGGTTTTGCAGCCAGATTGTGCAAAGTAGGGCAGCCAGCCAAAAATTACCTTGACAGACCTCCTCCTCCTCCTCCCAATTTGCTCTCACTCAATCAAAGGCTTTTTTACCAGATATCAAGTAAGAGGCAATGGCATAAGTGCTCAAAGAGTCCAAGCAAGTAGCAGGCATAGAGTGGCTGTCCCCATGGTTATAACCTTCACATATTTTAGCAGTTTAAGAATTCACTGAGCTGAAGATTGCACCTGGGCCAACATTACTGCTTTAAATGTTGCAATATTTTTTTATTGCTTTAATCATTTATACATTAAAAGCCCTATGGGGTCCTCAGCGCTAAGTCAAAGGATAGTAGCAATGCTTGCCTTTGTGTGGGGATGCAGCAGCCACAAGGGAATGGACCTGAGTCCCCAGCAGGAAAGAAACTTTTCAAGGTAATATTCATCTGACGGCTTTTAGGGGTGGGAAAAACCCCAATGTTTTGTTGCTTTACAAATACTGTGCCTGTTACAGGATATAACAAAATTTTTAAGCAGCATATAAAACAATAGCAGGATACAACACATCATTATAGACAAAATATCTGGAACATAATGTGAAATTGCAGCAAATCCCATCCCTCCCACCACACACTCTGTTCCAGCCATCATCTTAAAGATATTTATGTTACATAAAGGCAGTCAATTCCTGAATTTTCATAAGTGTATTAGTAGCCTGCACAATAATCTAGACCACATTTTTCTCCCTAACACCATGGGCTGTAGAAAAGTCTACAGAAAGCCCATACCCCTATATCAGGCCATGTCAAACTGCTGAAGAAATCAATTTACAAGATTTACCAACTCAAAAGTTGATGCATTAAATGTTTCTTTAGAACAATTTAAATAAGCTTTGTGTTAACCACATCCTTCCTTTCTTGAAAATACTCCATCTCACTGTGACTCCAGGTTACTGAACTTCAAATCTACTTATGTATGAAGAGCACATTTTTAGCTTTTCCTTTTTCCTACAAGGAAAGTGGAAGATGATTTCAAGGTAAAGTTGGTGTTCCACTTCAACTCCTTTTTTATAGCTCAAAAATCTTAACAGTTGCGCTGTTTTGCTGTGCAGTGCTAGAAGTGGAAAATATGGTCAAATTATAGTCTTCCTCTCTATGTTTCAAAAGTTTTTGATTAGGTCCTTCAACAAAATCATTATAGAAAGCTGGGTTAACAAGATTCGATACTTATGACCACTGACTTGTAATTATCTCTCTATTCATATTTGCACTCCAATATATCTGAACCATATTAGAATGAAGGATTTAGGCTTCAGAAGTACAAAGTTCTGTCAAGTTTTATGGCATCTGGCAGGTGGAACAGGTATAGAGAGTATAAAACTATTAAAAAATCCCATGCTATTGGATCTGCTTCCCCCAAAGTTATTTCCTGTGTCGATGATAACACTCATGTTTTAGCAGACCTAATCGTCTTGTGCTACTGTGACTGTGCTGTTTCCATGAAACAAAGGCAAGGATGGGGTTGAGAACCTTCATCATAAAGAAATCGTGGAGTCTTTACAAACCTAACTTCTCCTCAACCAAGCTACTTCTCTAGCTATCCAAGTAACACAGTTATCATCAATTCCCTTTTGAAATCAAGGACCATACTTTCAGGATAACTTTTTCTTTATGTCCTTTTTCATAAAGGATTTGATTGAATGAAGTTGGATGAACTTGCAACCCCATCACTGGAATTATGGTGTATGATTACCTGATCTATAATCCTATAATTATTGACTGTAGGCAATAATATCTCATCATATTTTGCTATGTATTGCCATAGCAATCTCCCTAGAGAAAGAAAAACTGAAAAAACAAAACAAACAAAAACCAAACAAACAAAAAAAAACCCCACAAAACCTTAATAATGTGATATTATGCGTTTGATAAAGACTTTCCCATGTGTAAACAATCATTCTTAAGGATGTAGAAACTAATGCATCTGACTTCCATTTATACTGAAGAGAATACTTTTCTCAGCTATACTTAGGGAAGTTAGGGAACTCCAACTAATTCTTATTAATATATTTACCTCCTCTCCATACCCTTGTTCCCTTTGAAGAACTGTAGGTAGACACCATAGTCCATGATGGAAATCCAAGTACTGCATATTATTCAATAATTTATTATTGCTTAAAACATTACAAAAAGTTAAGAGAAAGAAGAAAAAGAAAGAACAAAAAAACCTCAACATAATTCCATTTAATCTGCAAGTGACACTTAAATAGGCAAAATGCAAAGACATAATTTGATCAAGATTCAGAGATGATTTATTACTTTTCTTGTGATAAAAGCCAGAGGCTTTCATCATGTATGAATGCTCCATTGTGCTGGATGCTTTACATAGAATAATGAAATGTCAGGCCCTTGCACTCTTCTATAATAAGAATCTGTAAGAAGATAATGTAAGGATCTTCCAGATTCTAACTCCTTATGCTCGCAACAAGTATCTTGAAACTTTATTGATTACTTCAGTTATAGGACTCCTCATATTAACAAAGAGCTGACAACTAATAAAACAAAAGATTATATGTAGATACTGAAAGAGAAAAGAATAATGAGAAAAAATAACAGAATCCTATAGCAATCTTGGTACACAAGGCAACGGCATTCATCTTATCTCACTTCAGATAGTTTAGACATCCAAAGTTGAACTTAAAATCCAAGGTTTTCTTCAGAGCCAATCACAGGAAACCAGCATATCTAGACTGATTCATGTAAGCCATTTCAATAATTTCAGCTCTAGAGTGAAGTGTATTCACCACACAAGTGCCCATATTTTTTCATAAAGCAAGCCTAAAATAGCTGGCTCAGGTAAAGTGCACATACACATTCACATATATGGATATTGTGCATATGCATCATTTGCTGGGAAGATTTGCATGGATATTACAGCAATGCCATTTCTTCCAGACATATTTAGACCAGACTACTGTCATGCAAAGAAAGCTCTGCAAATGTGGTATATAAAAGTGTTGTTTGTTTGTTTGTTTGTTTGTTTTTAAATGGTGCAGATTTGGGCTATGTAGTTATTTTTTTCACAGTAGCAGGCACTGTGTTATGTTTTGGATTTGTACTAAAACCAATTTTGATAATAATGATCCAGCTATTGTTGAGCAGTGCTTACACAGACAACATCAAGACCTCTTCCGCTTCTCACTCAGCTCATCCCAGTGAGTAGGCTGGGGATGCACAAGGAGCTGGGAAGGGAGACAGCTGGGACAGCTGACCCCAGCTGGCCAAAGGGGTATTCCATACTGTGCATGATATGGAGCTCAGCAACAAGAGCTGGGCACCAGAAAGGAGGGACATTCAAAGTGATGGCACTTGCTTGCCAAGTAACAGTTAAGTGTGATGAAGCTCTGCTTTCCTGGAAATGGCTGAAAACCTGCTTGAAGAAGAGGAGAATGAATAATGTGTTTTAATTTGCTTGCACATGCAGCTTTTTCTTTCCCTATTAAACTGTCTCTATCTCCTGACTTTTCCCACTTTTAGTAGTTTTCTGACCTATCTCGCAGAGAGGAGTAAGCAAGTGGCTGTGTGGGGCTGAGCTGCCTACCACAATATGGATATTTACAATTTCAATAACAACACAATTATGTAAAGGCTACCACACAAACAATGGCTAGAATGTAACGAGCTCCTGCCTTAAGCTTTAGTTTTCTCAGTGTTACTGAGTTGTCACCTTTTACCAGCTCTGTCAACTCCTTGTTTATTGTTTTGGGATCTTACATTTTTCACTGATGATGTTTTCCTTCTTGAATCCTGCAATCTCCATCTCAGAAACCCTGCCTCTGTCTCTAATTTTACCTTTGTTATCTCTCATGGCTCTGCTCTAGAGCCTTTCTCACAGCTCTTTGTCACAGCTTAGCAAATTCCTCTGAAGTCTGAGCGAAGGTTGCGCAGCTGGGCCATATCAAGCCTCAGCCTTGGATCCTTGGAACATAGAAAGATGGAGCCATAGGAAGAAGGAAACAGTTACAGAGGGTTTATAGAGTGAAGAGTAGAGATCATTTCTAGGGGAAAAAAATGGAAAATGGAGAAGCTTTATAGATGTACATGTGCTGTTTCTCCTATCTGAACAACATAGCTTGGCAGAGAGAATCAGAAAACTTGCAAATGTAATTTTGTGAGGATAAGGAATGATACCTTTATACAGTTTGGGATGGGAGAAAAATCACCTGATGCTACTTTTTACAGTAGTAAGAGAGACTAAGAGACAAGAAGGAAAGGTACAAAAAAGAATTTGAAAATTAAAACCAAAAGCAGTTTGTATTTTCTATGATGGAGAAAAAGAAGCGACACAAAAATACGTTATGGGTAGAATATGACTTTTGCTTCAATATATTGAAAGTAGGAGGGATAAGTGGACAGATATTTCCAAAGGCAGAAATGCAAATGCAAATTACATAGATGAGAGGTTTTACATGCAACCAAAACATAGGGCTTTCAGATGTCATGGAAGTCAGCAACATTGAGAGGCCTTTTCAAAAAGAAGGGCAACATGCTGCCTTCATTGACAGTGAAGATGACATTTTAAAAATGACTGAGTTACTCAGAAAGATGAGTAAATAAAAGAAAAGATCAGTAAGATGAAGGATATCCAGATGTTGAAGTTCTGATGAGTTTAAACTAGGAGGTGACGTCCATGAGGGCCTGAACCCAAGCACTTTCCTTTAGGATTCGCTGAAATGGTAATATTGATGTGTGACAAGAATTGTATTTCTGCTCTTATGCAGGAAAATGCTTTTGAACCTTACTAACCTCAAATATGTTCTCATGTCTCCCTCATATCTCGAATCATCAACAATCTGTATCAATTTATCTTGCGTTCCAGCTCTGGGATTGAATGTCTTAGAGGGGACAGTTCCTTTTTCATTTAGATAGAGGATGCTGTGAGAATGGTAGTAGTAATAAGCCAAAAACTGTAGAGGGAACAGACAATATCAGGTCTTCCAAACCAGAAAAAAAATAATATTCTCCAAGTAATAGTTCTGCCTTGTACTTTGTTGCTGTCTGATTAGTATTCTTTTATCGTGCTTTATGAGAGAGACTAATGTGATTATACTTTAGCTGCATTAGTAAAAACAAAAAAAAAAAAAAAAAGAAAAGGAAGATTGTAAGATTCAATTAAAAATTATGCTAATTTCGTAGCATGGAAAATTGTTTATGTAGGGTACAAACTTATTGCTAAGATATATTGTCTGTGCTCAGGAAAAGTTTCACAGGGCTTATAAGTATTTGTTTTACAATAGTTCATCCCACAAAAAGGAGCAGAAAAGGGAAAAGAAGTCTCTTGTAAAAGCTAACACCTTTCTCAATTTATGTTGGGCTCAACAGAAGCAGTGCTAACAATAAAGCCTGGCCTGATAGTTTGGGTATGTCTAGCCTGCCATGCCACAGAGATACTGTTAATCATGGTTTGCATTTTAGGAGTAGGCGAGATAATGTCCACATGGATATACCTTGTTTCTTAACAGCTTCGATTAGTCCATGCAAGCACAGTGCTAATATGGCTATAATACATCTTTTTCCTTAGACCTCTGAAGATTTAGAAGGTTTTTCTTAGAGTGGTTTCAGGCAGCACTCACATTCGCTGTGCTTGTAGACGTATGCACGATCTTAAATTGTTCTACACAGTTTAAATGTTATTTTTTGGTTTTAAGTGAATTCATGGACAGCCACCAATATCCTGAGTCTATCACCTTGATTATTCAGCCTTATGTAAAGATGTGGTAGCTGATTTCTAAAATAACTATATACTCAGAAACAGGCACAATAAAGACACCTTCAATGACGTTAAACTCCTTACTGCTAATAGGAAGCAACATAACATGAAAGGTATATGCATGATTAATTACTCTGTGTTCTGTAATTTAGACTTTACATAAAATTATTTTAATTATGCTTTTGTAGAAACTTTATTTCCATTAATTTATAGCTTACGCCTAGGTGACAGCATGCCAGCATGCCTTAAATATTTAATCTAGGACATATTGGAGCCTGCACAAGAAACAAAAATGTATGACCTGAGTTAGAAATACTTTTTTAGGTTTTCTTTATGAATTCAAAACTCAACATTTTATAGTATACACTGTTTTCTTCCATTTGTGGTGGAAGAAAAGAAAAGGAATTCTCCAACACAGAAAGCTGAAAGCTGTCTCCCTACCATTTACACAACAAGCTTGATTTTCATGCAGGACAAAGAAACTATAATTCCTCATGCTGGGAAAACTCAAATTAAGGCCTGCCAGAGTAAAAGCATAGGAGGATGGAGTAGTAATCTCTTCTGTATGAGTTTTTCTACTCTGTACTGTATACCTAAATATTAACACCAAAAAGGAAAAAAAAGACATATTAGAGCACACGCTTAGAAACCAATCTTTGCAAACCGCCTGCAAAAGAAAACTTGATCTAATCTCTGCCAGCAAATCAGAAGAGTATGGATTGTATTGAATTGAGTGGCATTGAAATCCATTCTGAAAGACCCGGAAGCCCACAGCCTACAGTACTTCTCTCATGACAGTGACATCTTGCTTTAAAGATCACCTAGGAATAAAAAAAAGAAACTTGAACTTAGGTTTCCAGGAAACTGCCTTAACTTCTAGGCTGCATTCCAAATTTTGGTTTATAAAACCTGACTCTTCATATGAAACTATTTGCAGACTGCAAACAAATTTGGGCATACTCTCCAGAGAAATAAAAACTCTCTAATCAATAAATGGATTAATTTATATGAAAAAGTCCAGTAGTAGTCCAACTGAGTTGGATATACTTCATTTAACTCAAGCCATCTGAGAGCTCAATTTTAGTCTGAAGTAATCCCCCTCTAGAATTAGTGGAGAGAGTATTAATTTCAGAGGGCAATTTATCCTATCCAGCTCAGAATGCCTGTTTTATAACACTGTGAATCACACCCTTGAAGTGCTTATAAGGTAGCAGAGAGTTATTTAGACATGCCTCTTTGTGATGGCTGATGATAAGGAAAATGAATATCACGCAATGATTCTTATTACTGCCAAATTTTAATATGAGGAGTATTCATTTATTTGTCCTTCAGGCTCCTTCTCCATCAGCAGAACTGTAATTTCTGCACTTGCTAGTGGTCCAGGAATAACAAGGAGCAAAACCATCAGCACCAGAATCACCTGAACCACATTCATATTCAGAGGGAAAAAGATGACAAGTGACAGTCCTGGCAAAAGATGGATGCACTCATCAACAAACCTGCCTTGACCTCTACGGAGGATTGCTAACTTCCAGGAGGTTTCCAGGCTATCATTTCTTGCTGCTCTTCCACGAGATTGCACCAGTGACACTGCTAGACATGACCCTGAGAATACCAAGAGTGACTATTGATGTGTAGAGGGTGAAGCTTCTCCAGTTTCTCTGTATTGGTTTTCATTCTTTCTCTCTCGCACTCCCTGAACAGGTTACTCCGATATTGTCATCTAAATTTGGCAAATATTTTGTTTCAGTTTCTGATAGATTCCAAGGGAAAGGCTCTTTCTCACAAATATATTACTTTTTCACTGCAATTGGCTGTTCTGGTGGAGCTGTTCTGTCAGGTGTTACAATCACCCCAGATTTAGATAGCTCTTGAAGACCTCATCATTGCAGGTAAGCCCATAATTAAAGTAAGGACCTTATAAAACACTTGCTATAATTCACCTCCAGCTAAGTCTGTGTCTCTGTATTGAAAAAGTAAGGCAATGGACACTATGATTTCTATAGGACTAGTGGGGCAAAAAATTGTCTATATGTTCTTTTGTATCAAATTACATGTAAAAATGTGGTAAGATTACTATATTTTATTTCTATCAACATCATTCTCAAGGGGAAGAGTTTCACTCATTTGTGGATTGCTGCTTTACAATTATAACTTAATTGACTTGATCACCGACTTGAGCACTTAATATTACAGTATCATTAGCCCATTTATTATTCATGTAAATCATACAATTACAGCAATTAAATTGGTTGCCTTTTAAACACTTGGTTCAGTGATCTTTAATTAGACATCTATGAACTGAATTACATGGAAAAAGTGCTAAATGTTACAACTGTAGTGAAGGGGTTTATTTGCCACATTATACAGGACTGATTTAGACAAGTGTCATACGTATTACAACATACCACCTCCTTCATACTTTGTGGTTATCTAGTGATTCAGAGACTAGCTGTTAAACAACATTGTAGGAAGCCTCATTCTTTTCTACACCCCGTATAGGCTACGTATAAAAGGATCATAAATATAATTAAGTAATTAAAATCCAGAGCTTAACCTGCAATATAGTAAATGCTTGGTGGGGTTTTTTCTGTCATCCATTTTCACAGAAAGGAAGATACTCATTTCAGGTTTACAGGCTGTATGTGCATTTTTGGTGACTGACTGCATCCTTCCAGCTGTTAATTTTCATGTATACTATTCTCCTTTCTTAAGAAATTGAATCTCTAGTGTGGTAGGCAAGAATTTTAACTTGAAATGCATAGAAGCACATGGTTTAGCAGTAACCTTTTTTTTTCCACAAATAAACCCAGGGTTTCCTCTTAGGCAAAAAAGCAAGTTCAAGGAAGAGAGAACAGAACAGGAACCATAATTATGCCACTGTTTCTATCTTAAATCCTGAGTGCTTAATTCCTAAGAAAATAATAGAACTGCAAAACATTGAGGGAAGAATGGTCGAAGATAGGCACCTTGATTTCCATCCATATGAGGAGCAACTGAGTCACCAAGGATCTTCCATCTGGAATAGAGATGATTCAGGGGAGACATACCACAAGCCTACAAAACCGTGAAAAGCATGAAGAAGTTGAATAAAAATTCATTATTCATTTTGTCTTCTAATACAAGATGAATAGTGGGAGCTATTAGTCAAAGTTAGTTGAAGCATGGCACAGAACAAACCAGAGGAAATGGTAATTCATGAAAGGGCAGCAGACGTATGGAATCCCTTGCCAATGAATATGATGAAAACAGAAGTCTTCAGAGAAAATTAGAGAAGCTGTTGGAATGTAGTTTAGAAAGCTGAATATCTTTAATAGGGATTTTTTAATTTCTGCAAAATCTATTTTCATAATCTGAAAAAATATGCCCCCGCACCAAAAAAAACCAAAAAAACCCAACAAAACAAACACAAACAAAACCAACAACAACAAAACCCCCCAGAAAATATCCCAACCAAAAATTAAACAAAAGCAACCATTCTGGATTTTGGCTAAGAAGCCTTGTAATGTGCATTGGGTACCTTATGTCCTTGCCTTTTCTGAAGCAATCTATATGGACAAAGTAGAAAGTCTGTGACACATACTGACTTCTGTCTTGTTCAGAGTTTTTTGCTGTCTAGTCTGAGACAGTGTGACTGTGGAAATAGTCAGAATAGGGACACAAGACACCTGAGCTGCATTCCCTGTAAACACTTCTGACAGTATTTCTCAGCACATTATTTTTTGTTTCTCTGGTGAAGGTTTATCTAGTACAGAAAAACTGATTAAAAATATTCATCACCCTTCAGTCAGAATCTTCAGTTTATGATATTTAGCTGCAAATTCAGCATTTCCAAAGCTTCAGGTGTCAAAAGAGCTGTAGTCAGAAGCATGGGCTAATTTCCCATTGAATAACGGGATATTCTGGAAATATATGATCAACCATAAAGCTGAGCTAGTTTTGTATTTTTCTTTCCATGTTATTTTGAGCAGTCTATTTCCCATGGATGTGAGATGACAAAAATCCATTAATGATTAAGAACTGTTCAGGTCTTATGCTGATGAGGATCATAGAAGTGCTTTCTGGCTGCGCTCTTTTAATGAAGCCATTAACAGTTCACAATGCCAATGATGAATTTTAAGCAATGAATAGAAATAACAGTAGTTAACTTCAGAAAGACTTTGATAACATTCTCAAACTGCAAAATGAAAAGTATCAAATCGTTAACAGGGGAATTAATTAGAAGTTATGCAATAACACAGGAAACTTAATAGGTGAGATCATTATACAAAGTCTAGTGATACATATATGCTCAAAATCAGATTAATCTTCTTACTATTAAATGATAAGAGGAAAAAAAATCTCCTTTATTAGATTTCTTAATTGAAACTTATCCAGCAGTACAACAGAAACTGAAAGATCATGAGAATGATAATTATGAGTAGGAACACTTCCAAGAACCTCAGAATACTTCAATCTGCAGCTCAAATAATGACACCTCAGAATCATAGAATAGTTAGGGTTGGAAAGGACCTTAAAATCATTTAGTCCCAATCCCACTGCCATGGGCAGGGACAACTCCCACTAAATCATGTTACCCAAGACTCTGTCCAGCCCTGGCCTCGAACTCTGCCAGGGATGGAGCATTCACAATTTCCTTGGGCAAACCATTCCAGTGCCTCACTACCCTAACAGGAAAGAATTTCTTCCTTATATCCAATCTGAACTTCCCCTGTTTAAGTTTTAACCCGTTACCCCTTGTCCTGTCACTACAATCCCTAGGGAAGGGTCCCTCTCCAGCATCCTTGTAGGCCCCCTTCAGATACTTCTTTTTTTCTCCAAATCCTTATAATCCCCATCTTCTATGACTTGGGGTGATATTCCCTACTGATGACTTTATTGTGTTGATTCAGAAATGTCTTTATCAGATGAATCTTTCAACACCATATTTCATAATTTGCCTTCTTCCATTGTGTCTATCTTTTGTGTAGGGAAGGTCAAAACAAACTTCAAAATTCCATTTCTCTATTTAGATTGTACTGTGGCCTTCCTAGCACAAATTGCTGACTGTGCCTATGCTCCTGATGAAAAGGAGTTTAAGAACCAGCTCCTGGCCTCAAGGACAAGTGGTACTAATTATCTTGCATTTACTTTTGTTAGTCCCCTTTATGGAAGGTTTTTCTTGTGGATAGGGGAAGTGAAAATTTTTTTACTGACCCTCTTCTATCTTGTACTGGAGATGTATCCTCTGCCCAAAGGTGCTGCTGTTTGTTTTCAAACAGCTCTTGACAGTGAAAAAAAAGGACAAAATTTGTTATGAGCCTATTCACTGCAATAAGGTTACCTGTACAAATATAGCTAAGCCTATGCATGACCAGACTTATAAATTATATCTAAAATCAAGAAGATTCTTAGTCATAAGTATTTTACAACTCAATTGCGTACATATAAAAGTAATAGCTTAATTAATAAAAAACAAGTAACATCCTATAGCATGAAGATTTTAATTACTTTCCCATAGTTTTGTGCAGTTTGGTATTTCCAACTTTTTTTCTTTTCTTTTTTTTTAGTTTCAGCTTAACTACAAATATATGTCAGATTCTACTCAGGTAGATCACTAGCACTCCAACAGTCAGGTGAAGAAGAGCTCTTCAACATATAACAAATATTAAAAGCTTTGAATGCATCAAGTGATATGTTTTCCTTAGATCTAGGTATTTCTCCAATTATAAACACTTACTTTAAACAACATGTCACATAAATCACCTCTGAATCTGTAGACTAATCGAAGAAAACTGTAAAGTATCAAGAGGATTGAGGTGGTTACATGCACTTGAAAATTGCCACAGAATCCAGACTTTAAGCTACCCTGCTGATGTTTCTACAAGGAATTTATTCTCCCCTTCTGGCCTGCGTAGATGTTGAAATTGTCCTCCAGTAGTGCCTTTATCTCTCTAACCAAACGTCTTACCAAGATTTTGATGATTCCATCCTAGGTTTAGGTTCCTTTACTATATATCTATGGTCAACAGGAAGAAATAGAAACCTGCGTTTTCTTTAGCCCAAATACCTTTACAGATAAT
>JBCJKH010043164.1:35237-49523 GCA_039877255.1 Loriculus beryllinus
CATCATGTCAATTATAGAAACTGGGGGTCGTTACCTGGCAGGGGCAGATCGCTGCTCAGGGTCAGACTAGGTATTGGTTATCAGGTGTTTAGCAATTGCGTTGTGCATCTTTTGGATTTAGTTTTTTTCTTTCTCCTTTTAATTTTATGTTCTCTCCCCTTGTTGTTTCTGTTATTTTTATTAGTTTTAGCAGTTTTGTATTATACTTTAGTTACTGGACTGTTCTTATCTCACCCTGTGCAGTTTACATTCTTTCTCTTCTCTTCTCCATCCCACTTGGAGGGGGAAAGGGAGGCTTGAGCAAATGACTGTGTGGTGCTGAGTTACTGGCTGGGTCTAAACCATGAGACTTAGTAAGCCTTGAATTAGTCAAGCAGTTGGATTAGATGATTTTTGTAGATTCCTTCCAACTGAAATATTCTCTGCTAAACTATGCTATGCTATACTACGCTATGCTAAATAATTTCCTAGGTTATTTGCTCCATCACCTTCCCAGGGATCTAGGTGAGACTGACCAGCCTATAGTTGTTTGGAGCATCCTTTTTGTCTTTCTTGAAGATACAAGCGACATTTATCTTCTTCCAGTCTTTCGCTGAATTTTCAAGAATTCAATCTAAAATGATGGGTTTAACTATAGTGACTAAAACACCAGCATGTGTTGAAAGAGAAATCCCTGGCACAGAGATGGACAGAGGCGTCAATGAAGTCTCTGCAGTAATTGTGTGTCAGTGTCTCATGGCTATTACTGCTCATCATAAAACATATGGTTAGAGAAAATCAGGCAGGGAGAGCAAAGTTCAACAGAAAAAGTCTGCAAGGTTAATCCGTGAAGTCAAAGACTGGGATGTCATCCAGTTCTGCTAATTACCAACCCTGTTAAAATGCTTAACTAAGACTAGATACAAATGCAAAACAAATGGAGGCCTAGTTTTAGTAGTATTCTTAACCAAATTCAAACAAGCAGCAAATCTGAAGAGCAGTTCTGAAACAGAGCTCATGACTGTCACTGGTGCTTTCACAGGCAAATCTCACTGAACCACTAAAAAGGATGTAAATGACAGCCTCTCTTTAATGCTGTTTGTTCTCTCTGCTCTCTTCACCCCAATTGTGCAGTAGAAAATTTAGCCCCTGAATCATGACATAACATTCATAAAAATGTTAATGTATAGCCCAAGTGCACCTTTAATTATCACAATTAATTAATTAGTTTCTGCTACTAGTACAGTGATGGCAATTTGGAGTGACAAAATACCCTGTTAAAGTATTTCTTGGCACAGAAAACATCTTCAGAAGAACAGGGAAGCTCCCTCTGGGAATGTTAAACTATACAAATTGTACATACTCTCGGGTTTATCACCATAAACAGTCCTCTCTTTTCACCAGACATGCAGAGATTTAAACACTTAAATCTAACCAAAATGCTATGACTTTCAAATCTGCTGAATATCTGTTTTTCCTCGTGATATCCAGTGCTAATCCTCTGAAAATAAGGGGGTTTTTTTATACTAAGTCCTTTAAATCAAAAAGCAGAAGTGGGATATGCCTCCCCAGACATCAGTAGGGTAGATGAAGTTGACCATTAATAGTCATCTAGTAACATATGGAGGTTCCTAGGGTATTGAAGACTTCTGCATGGAGCTGGCAGAAATGTTACAGGAGCTAGAAGAGGTCTGTGCCCTATTAGACTGTTAGTTGAAGCAAAGGAGGATACACTTGTGCCTCTCCAATATCAGCAGATTTTGAAGAGTTTTCAGTCTTAGTTCAGCCCCAGTTGGTCCCATGATCAAAGCAATGTTGATTGTCAATGCTTTTCTCCAGTCTGCTCCAGAAGGAGATTCATCTTGTCCTGTAACAAGCTAAAAGAGGTGGAAAGTACCATAGTGTAAGGCATTTCTCTCTTCTGAGATTTGGACTACTAATTCAGGCTGCATAATTAACTTTCAGCCAATTAAATTTAGGAGAAACAGATGTAGTCCAATCAGTTAGTCAGGTCTTGATTTAGCTTCCCTAACATAAGTGTTTCCTGTTCATAGAATCATAGAATGGTTTGAGTTGGAATGTGGTTTGACATACCTCAAGGAATCTTGCTTGGTCTCCATCTGTTTCTCCAGAAGGTGGTCTTCCTCTGGCCTCATCTGCCATTCAGATGCAGCTGTCTGGGATACCTCAGCTGTCTCACAAATTGTACTAGTGCCTGTATTTAAGCTACCAAGCCTGGCTCCTTCTAGGAATGCAATGAGAAAACAGTGCTCATTCTCAGTATATAGAAAATTATCTCCCAAACACCTGAAGTCAGCAAGATAAACAGAGACAGAATGTACTGTAGAATTCAGAGCTTTCAAGGTGCTCACACCTTTGGACTTCCAGGTCTAATCAACTCTTATAGATCATAAAATTATGTATGACATACTGACTACTTTCTGAGGAGTCAGAAATCTAAGCAGAACCATCATTCAGATATCCTGACTTCCAAACCTCTGTTAAAATATTCAGAACTATTCGCCATGGACCACATGTACTAATCATTAAAGATCTACATGGAGGAGATTTCTATTGATTTCAGCTGTAGGCCTAATTTAATATGAGCTATTCCTTCAAATATAGATACCCGTGCTGTACCTTCAAAGGTCCATGAGGCAGCTTGGGAAATCTTCCATGCTGTATGATGATTGCTCTGTCTTTTTGTTGTTTGCTTCTTGTTCTGGAGATCAATATTAGAGATTTGTTCTTGCATGAGTTAAGAGCTCTGTTTTTAGTGATTGAATTACTCCATGATAACCTACCCCCTTGAGCTATTACAGAAGCTGATTTAATAGCTTTGCCTAGATGACATTTGAATATGATGCAGCTGTCTAAATCATATTGATATAACTACTTTTTGACTGCAAGAAAAACAATTCCAATCATTTTTTTACCATTCTCATTAATATGATGAAAAATCACCTCTACAAAAAAAAAAGGTATCAACAAAAAGCACAACAAAGACAAGTTAGGCTTCTAAAAACTCTTCAAAAAAGAAAGATGAGTGACCATATACTTTAAAAACCATTTTTGCCTCTCTTAAGCAAAGCTTTTTAATGCTTTGCACTGCCATTGTTGTTAAATTCTCTTCTCCTAATCAGATCCAATCCAGATCATTAATGAGCAAAATCATCATTTGTGTCCAAGTCATGATGGGAGTATGCATTTCCAAATTAATATCAAAAAGCATGACTACTAGGAATATCAATTTGGAGAGATTTGTATCCAACTGCTTTTGACCAGAAAAGTAGGCCAAACTGAAAATTGATGCATCCACCCTGTATGTGCTGAGCTGAGACAAGTCCTCTGGATATATCTGCATTTGCCGCCATGGACTGTATGAAGAATATCTTCATGACTAGAGTAAAGGCACAGACAAAAACAATGAGCACCCATTCAGAGTGCTGTCAAAGCTCACACCCCTGAAACAGTTTGTCTCCAAGTTTTTAGCCTGTTCAATTGAAATCACACTTTGCAGCACACCCAGACAGGATGTCTGTCAGCACCCTGCAGAAAGCCCATAAGGCAGCTATGTGGACAGGATGCTACTGGCAGGTGTAACATACCATCTGCACAGCCATCTGGAGACCAGCCTTCCTCAGGGTACAGATGTAACACCAAGGCCTCATTCTTCTTTCACTGACATGAGAAGAAGCTTCAAGCAACTCTATCAAAGTCACTGTCCTCCTCCCCTCCATGAAAGTATCATTGATGAAAACAGAATAAGGGTCCTGACCTAAGCTAGAAAGAAGGGTGTTCAGCACTTGGCTGGGTTTTGAGTTTTTCCTGCTACAGGCTGTGATACAGCAAGGAAATAAAACCTAGCTGACAGAAAGAATTCATCACTCCTATTAATGAATACGTAGTATAACTAGGCAAGGTGCTTGGAAAACACACTTCCAATACAAAACGTGCATACAGAATAACCCCTTATTTCTAGAATTCTTTTTCCTGTGAAGGGAATTTCCAGAATATCGTCTTTCATAAGATCCAAAATAGCCCCAAACTTCCTCCTTTCAACTCTAATCCATTTCTGATGAGCATTGTTAATACCAGATCACAGGATGCAGAGATCTCAAAACCAAGAAGACTTTCACAGAGAGCAAATCTGATGCTGAAACAAGAATAACAATATTTTAAGAATATGACTTTATTTCCTGTCTATAATATAGTTCAACCTAGGATTCTTTTCTTCTGTATTCATATCCTTTATAATTTCTCTGTGATACCAATAAAGAAAATCTAACTAAGAATTCTTACCTACAAAAACAATAAAAGTGGTAATAAATCCAAAAGTTCTGATCCCATTTTATTTCCATGTCACGTGATTTTTCTATGAAGTTGTCTTATGACAGTAATTCTGACTTTATGGCACAAATGCTAGCACCAATTCACTGTGCTCCTGGCTATGTCTGTAGAATCTAGTTGACTTAAAGCATTCATCAGGCCTATCCATAAATATTTTAATATAACCAGGGAAGTATTCCTTCAAAGCAAAATGTAGTAAGACCTTATTTCCATAAATCCCTTTGTCCTGAAGCTAATTCCCAGAATATATCAATCGCCAGATCAAAAAAAGGCCAAAACATCTTTCTTTCCATTATTCTGGGGCTATTGTAGCAGGGCCATCCTATGGGACATCCTAGAGACTTATTCTATACAGTACGCAAGGCTGAAAAGCACCTCAGAAAGCCCTGTTTTCTGCTCCCCACCCTGATCTCACCTGCTGAAGATTTGTCCCACTTGGGTATTTTGAACACCCAGATCTCAAAGACTCTAAAATACACTAAAAATTAATGAAATGGGCATTTACGTTTCTAAAAGTTAGGCTTCAAGTTAAAGTAAGCTCTTCTACTTACTCTAGGCTCAACCAAGGGAGACTGGCTTTTTCTTAGGCCTATTCATCCCACCTCTCAAGAGTTGTTCTGACACAGAATGACTTATTTACAGGAGAGGTTCTCTCACTGCACCCACGACTGATTTCAGAGGAATTACAGATAACCTGTCAGGGACAGGTGCCTAAGTTCTGGATGCACCAAGCTCAGTTAGATGATTCTCCAGTTGTTATTCAAATTAGGATTTTCTGTGCTTTCTGTAATGATTTTCAGGGTTTTTTTTCCTTTGTTAAGTATAAAGAGATAGCAGTGGCTCTTCATCCACCTAATACATATATTAGAAGATAAACACATAATTGATGCAATCATCCCCTTCCATGTTGATAAGTAAAACCATCCTTGACCACTTACTTGTATCAAATAGCTTTTTAGATTTCTTTATACTTATCACAGTTCATCCAGAATTATTTCTGCACACAGGACTGATATCACAATTTTAAAGAACATTGAGTATTCATCTCATAAACTAGACTATTCTTTCCTCCTTAGTTAGCTGCTCCATCGTCTCCCAAAACATTTAAAAACCTGAAACTGTGGAAGCTAATTCCCCACTTAAAATCACTTTATTGATCATAAAGGCCTTGGCACATTATCACCACAAAACCCTTCTAACATGTATTAAACTATATTGGCAAATCTGAATGCTGGGTTCTTTATTTCACATTTTGCTAGTGAAATTAGCTGTATGAAAAAAAAAAAAAAGATGTTTTTGTCAATATAACTACAACTACATTAAGGGTTGCCTTGGCCAAAGGTTACACCTCATCAAATGCCTGTTTCTAATATCTGTGTAAGCAGGAGATTTCAATGCAGAAAATATGAATAAACAGGTAAAGGACAGATGTTTAACTAAAAATCCAACGTTTAGACAGTGAGCATTCTCAGTTCCCATGAATAAAGAGATTTAACCAGTTCATCCAATGTACATTTGGTTCAGCAAAGCATGTATGCATGTGCTCAACTTTAAGTATGTGGCTAAATTCTACTGAAAACAATAGGAGTTAAATATATACTTAAAAACATTATTGTAGGAAGACTGGATTACTCACGTACTTAAGGGCTTTGCTGTATCAGAACTTCCAGCCACCACAGAATTCCTGATTTCATCTATTGCATATCTGGATCCAACATTAAAATTGTCTGGCAAAGCAGTCACACAGGTTAGCACAGCATACTGAAACTTCATCTGCATCCAGAGGGTAAACTACTCTAATATTGTTTCACAGGGCATTCTGTATTTCTTCCAAAAGTTCATCACAATAGCTGGTGATACAGATGCCAGGAAATGAAAACCTGTAATTTTCCTGTCTAGTTAGATACAGCACCTCCTCCATTAATTAGTTTATCCATATGCAAAAGTTACAGTTAGGGAATATGGTTCTGGAAAGTTAACAGGTTTGTCAGTGCATTAGAAGGCTAATGACATCTACTGCCAGTTTTCTCCAAAATGCATTTCAGGGATATTAATGTTATTACCAGACTGATAAATAAACTTTATCCTCTGAGCTCATATGAAAGTTTAAGACGGGGTAAGTAGAGTAGGAGAATGATTATATTTGTTCTATACACAGGGGGAATCAGGAACTATGCCATGGCTTTCGTTGAAATAAATTGTTTTTGAATTTTTTTTCCACTTTTGGCATTTCCAGGTGCCTGTCTGGTTTTAACATCTTCTTCAGCCTCAGTAAATTTCTCAGAACAAGGTTCTGTCATACATTCAGTGAGTCACAGCTGAAAAATAAAAGTAATCCCTCAGTGGAATAAATGCGCTTGAGCTTGAGACCAGGAAAAAATGTGTTGTTTTTTAAAATTGATTGTGATGCACTTTAACTTTTTTTTTAAGCTTGTTTTGCTTTGAAACTGTCAGAGAATGTTCACTGCTTGTTTTGTAAGCCAAACAACTCTCCCCTAAGGCCATAAAAGTGAAAAAAAGAGGTACTTTCTTAATGAAGATTAAAAGAATCTGAGAACTCAGGGGAATCATTAGTTCAGATCAAGCTCTCAGGCCACATTTTCACCCCAAGAAGTGTAAACTACTTGTGCTGATTGCCTGAGCCACCTTCCGACCAGAGCAGACATGGGAGGCTAGGCAAAAGTGGCATTACCTCCTTATGAAGGCAAACACAGGGCTCAGGCCTGAACATACATAATGCACACCCATTTTTTTCCTGTCCATGTTAATCCCTTTCAGTCCCCCAAGATACCTGCCTCAAACACTCTTCATATACACTTCCACTATCTCATTTTTGTTAGCATTTGTTGGGTACTCGAGATGAAAGCACATGAACTGCGCAGGTAGTCATGATCATTGCATATCTTTGTAAGACTGGGGTAGAAACTTTTGGACTAAAAAGAGTCAATGACAAAAGAGGCTCCAGAATTTATCCAAGGACAATTTTGAGGAGCTCTTATTCTGCAAATACATCAGGTGAGGTCGGGCCTTGGCACACAACATAGCCCCTCTGAAGGCCCAGGGCTTCGTGGTTATTTGGTCAACACTGCCATTAACTTCAATGGAAGTGTTGCTTAAGCAACATCTGTAGGGTCACATTGTGGTTTAACCCCTGCTGGCAATTAAGCCCCACACAAGCGCTCGCTCACTCTCCCCCAGTGGGATGAGGGAGAGAATAGGAAGAGTGAAAGTGAGAAAGCTCATAAGATACAGACAGTTTTATAGGTAAAGCAAAAGCTGTACATACAAGCAAAGCAAACCAAAGACTTCATCGCTTTCCATGGGCACGCAGGTGTTCATTCATCTCCAGGAAAGCTGGACTCCATTTTGTGTAGTGGTTACTTTGGGAAGACAAGCACCATCACTTCAAACGTCCCCCATTCCTCCTTCTTCCACCAGCTTTTCATGCTGAGCACAACACCATGCGATATGGAATATCCCTTTGGTCAGTTGGGGTCAGCTGTCCCAGCTGTGTCACCTCACAACTCCTTGTACAGTCCCAGCCCAGTCAGCGGGAGGTACAGAATGAGAAGCAGAAAAGGCCTTGATGCTTTGTAAATGCTGCTCAGGAATAGCTAAAATATCCCAGTGTTATCAACACTGTTTCCAGCACAAATCCAAAACATTGTCCCATACTAGCTGCTATAAAGAAAATTAACTCTATCTCAGCCAAAATCATTACAGATCAGGTTTTAGAACTGGACCTAGTGAGTTAACGCCTTATTGTCTAGCCAGAGATGGTGTGATGATTTGTATTCCAGACTTGAGCCTCCAGGAAGCTAACACAAGTCTATTATTTTCTTTGTATTTCTACTATCTCTTGCCATCACTGCAGATGGTTTTTAGCATATTATCCATGTATAACAGTAAGCTGGTCTTCTTCAAAATCTTGTATACAAGGCAAAAAGGCAAGATCTCCCATTGCACACCCTCTGTAGCATTGCAGGATCACTGCAAAATAGTGAGGTTTAAACATTAAATAGTGTTAGTATGTCTTAATTTAATTTAAAAGGTAGATTTTCATAATAGTACCCCAACAAGGCTTGAATAGAGCAAGATTCAACAGAATAGCTAGTTTTAAAACTTACATAATAATGATATTTTTGTCTCTCTCATAAGAATATCATAAACTTATTAAGAAATTCTTACTCTCTCTAGATGTCCTCTTGTGTGTAGATATTATTGCATAGTATACCTCTTCCAGCTGGAGTTTCTGATGTAACTTTCTCTCTTTAATTAAGCCAGCTCTTAAACATAAGCATTAGTGAGTCATATACACATATTTACTTTTTGCACATGCTAAAGAGCTTTTCTAAGAAGCCTTTTGCTCAACTGCAGCCAAATTTACACTGTTGGTGTTGCTGACCTAGTCATTGCCAAAGCTGTCAAGAGATATGAATTACCATCTCTTTGGAAGAAATTAACCTCATCAATGCCAGGTACACACAGTAGAGCCCAGACGTCTGCAGCTTTGGAGTTTACATATAAGCTCCAAGTAACATCAGTAGAGACACTTATACTTGACCAGATAGATGGATCACTTTCTATACTCCATTGACTGTATTGACTAGAGATGCAAAACAACTGCCTAAACATATGTTCCTAGTACTATTTTACCCTCCATAGAGGGTTACTAACATCTGTAAAATTCTGGCAGCTATGACAGAAGATCTATGGGAGACATCTGTCATTGTGGAATAAAACACAGAGGCCAGCTGATACCCCTGGTTTGTTTCAGCTGACATTATATGCCTGTGAGCAGACAACTGAATCAAGACTTCTATTGACCGTACCCACTGGAGAGTTTAGACAAGTGTATATTCATTTATGTGGGATGCTTAACTTTAGGTTTCTTTATCTAATTCTGAACACAGGCTAGGCTAGGTTTTAGGTCTCCAATCCAGACTGAGGTATCCAGAACTGATGTCATGCATTGCTTAGGTTGCTACTCATCATGATCTCGTAATCCTGGTCTTGACTTTGAACAGAGCATAAGCAGAACTAGAGATGGTTTGAGAACTTTTTCCAGCTTAGGCAAAAATTAACTTTGCAGATAAAACAAAGTAAAGCTAGTTAACATGCATCTCCCCCTGCTCCCCTCTCCTTTAGCTCCACTCTTGTGATGGTCCTCCACCAGTCAGGAAGGTAAGGCCACAGATAGACAGGTGGCAGAGCCATGGCAATCCATTACTGCAGCCAGGAGGCTCAATAATTCAGCCTTCGAAGAGGATGGCACGTGGAGGTGCTGATGATTTCACTGCAATGTATTATCTTCTTCTCTAAGAAAATACAATATCCAAACATGAAGTCTGGAAGATTGATTAACATTGGGCTGTGTGCATACACCACTACTCATCCTTTTGAATCTTCCTTACGAACTTCCCTATAACCCTCTAAAAATGACAGTTTTCTCTCTTTTTAGATTTTTAAAGAGTCCTATTATCAATTATTTCTTACACAAAACTTAGCTTAGGGGCAGGGTGTTGACATCTTTTATCTACTCAAATACCAACACTCTTACTGAAAGCTGAATAAATTATGTCTCTGTTTTGCCCTCATCTCTTTACTCAGAAATGGTCAAAAAAACATGAAGCAGCTGCTCACTTTTGAACGCAAGCCTATTCTTTATCATATTAAACATTTCAGACATTCTGTTTAATCCCCACTTCTTATCAAAATTTCCAGCATCTTTCTTGCAGACAAATCACAGGCTTAGGAGCTCTTCAGTGTCTGGAGTTAATCTTATAGATAGATATCTGATGTCTGGAGTCTGTCTCAAGCATGGACACAAAAGTATGTTCCCTGATGTAGAACCTGTTTGACCCTTTTGGTTGTCTGCTCTGTATCTTCAGTCTTCAGCACAGTGCTTTGAAAATAACAGGTGCACTACAGCTCCTGTAAAACAGGCTTGAGCCTCAATCTAAGGAAAGGGAAAAGCTTTAAGAACAGCAAGTCTGAGCGTTATGTGCTTTGTTCTGGGAAGTGGTTTTAGCACGTGTTATGTCAATTTAATATTGAGCGTGAACCACCAAGGAACTGTGAAAATCCCAACTCTATTTGTGGGGAAGAAGTATGTAGAGACACAATATTATTATTTTGGCCTGTCCAGAATCAGGAGCAGGATTCATATGGGACTGCAATGCATGAAAATTCAATGAGCTGCCCTCCCAGGGTATCATCTGACAAATATTAAGTTGGCATTCTGAGAACTTGCTACATTCAGAATATTTTTTTTCATTATTACTTGCATTGCAGGTCTACCTGGAGGCTGTGAGTCATATTTATCATCCATAGTAGGCGTACATTGAAATCAGGCCTTCAGAACAATCCGTTCAGCCACTTAAGGAGCTACCCTGTTTTAATTTAAAAGTTTTTCTTTTCCTTTTTAAGATAAAAAATTGATTTAAGCATTCATCTCAGGATTGCCTTGAGCACGGCCTACTGTGGCTTGCAAAATGCCACCTTTGATTATCTTACCATATGCAGTTCATAGGTTAGATACTGATGCAAAGAAATAATGGTGGACAAGCACCCTTTTTACTGTAGAAATGTGAATAAAAAGATGCTCACTGTCCAAGGAATTTGTACACTATAAAACAGTTTGCATTTTGTATTTGTGCAGTATATGCAGTATAAAAGAGCAGAGAGGAGATTAATAGAATCGGAACAGGAAGGATTTCTGTTGGAGCTCATGGAGGGCTGTGTCCTGTGGGAAGGACCCCATGCTAGAGCAGGGGAAGAGTGTGGGGAGTCCTCCCTCGCAGAGGAAGAAGCAGCACAGCTTGTGATGAACTGGCCACAATCCCCATTCCCCATTTTGCTGTGCTTCCTGAGAGAGAGAGGTAGAGAATTCAAGAATAAAGTTGAGCCTGGGAAGAAGGGAGGGGTGGGGGGAAAATGTTTTAATATTTGGTTTTTATTTCTAATCATCATACTCTGATTTGATTGGTGATCAATTAAAGTCTTTTGCCCGTGATGGTAATTGGTGTATGATCTCCCCTTGTCCTTATCTCGACCCATGAGCCTTTTCAGCATATTTTCTCTCTCTTGTCCACCTGAGGAGGGCAGTGATAGAGCAGCTTTGGTGGGCACATGGCATCCAGACAGGGTCAACCCACCACATGAGTAAATCTGAATTGCCCTCCAATGCATAATAATCTTATCAAAGTTCATGTTTTTTCACAGAACTACATTTTCTACTGATTTTTTTTTTTCTACAGTTATTTCATGGTCTAGCTGTTTTTTCTTATTATTGGATAGTGTGGTGCGCAACCTTGTTTACTTTCTGAACGAGCTCACACTTTTTAATAGCCACTGTTTTTTTAGTCTGAAGACAGAACATTTAAACTCTGCAGTATTGCATGGCACACAATAAGGATAACAAGGACTTGAGTGATGTGCCTCTTAAAAAAACACCCTCTGAAATAGTTATAAAAAAATTCTTTACATACAAAAAATTTGCCTTTTTTTTTTCTCTCAGAATTGAGGAATAATCACCTTATGTGAATACATTTTCTTCATGTATTTTTTGTGTGAGTGAAAAAAGCAGATACAGAGAACATAAGAAACAATCTCTTATAAACACAAATCCTTTAATTAGGAACACAGCATTAGTGAGTTGCATAAGCTTTATGCAATATTGTTCTACTAAAAGAAAGAAAAATTATTTGAAAAAATAATTTTTATCTCTTCTTAACGCATTTTGTTAGTTTTTGAGAAGATTGTGACATGCACGTGGACCCCATAGGAGACCCACAGCTTGGAGTACACAGTATAGCCGTAGCATTCCCAGCTCTTTTCCTTTCTCTCAATATACAGAAAAGCACTCCAACATATCACATTCTGATACCTGGTATCAGAATTTGGTTACAAGCTTTTTTCACTCCAAAATGTTAAAATCAATAGATAGGAAGTCAATATATTTACTGTGTTTTCTAGTAACAAAAGTCTTAGAGATCAAAAACCAACAGTCCCTTTATCACATTCTTAGGACAATTGTATGATAGAATTATAGAATAGTTAGAGTTGGAAAGGATCTTAAGATCATCCAGTTCCAGCCCCCCTGCCATGGGCAGGGACACTTCACACTAAACCATGTCACCCAAGGCTCTATTCAACTTGGCCTTGAACACTGCCAGGGATGGAGCATCAATGTGCATGTCATGCATAACTCTTTCTGTAAGGGGTCCAAAATAAAACTCATGTAATAGTTTCTGTTACATCCTTCTGAACATTCAAAGTTACCACACATTTTCTGTCTCATTATGTTTTCTGCTTCTCTTGCCATACAAGTAGAGTTGTCCATAAATCTGTAAGATCATGGTCTCCCAGAGTGAATGCCTGCTGCTATTACATAAATTCTCCAAAGCTCTTGGTATTTGCATATGCAGATTGTAGCCATGATGCAATTTTCTGTTGATGGACACATTCCTGCTGTTAATATCCACAGAACTCTTGATGTGTATCTGTTGTTTTCTCTATTACCTCCAGCCTGCCATAAGTCTCCAGCCATATTCATTAGATTCAATTAGTGACATTCTGCCCTGTGAGAATCTGTCAATATAAAAATGGCACAGTAATGCTCAGAAAATTGTCAAAATAAACACTTTTAAAATAGTATCAGATGACTGAAACCACAGTAGTGTAAGATCCATCAGTCCCCATGTGCTTCACAGATCATTCTATGAAATTCAATAGATACATACATTAATAAGTAAATATGTATCGTTTAAATAAATTAAACCTATAAAATAAATGGAATATATGGAAGAAATGTGGTAGGACCTAACGGTGTCATTTAATCCATTACTCAACTTTAAAACAGGACTGCTGACATGCATATCTATGTTTGATGGATTTCAGAACACATTTCCTTTTGAAAATAGACTGTTAATATGTTTGCTAGTGTTTATTTATAACTAGCATTTTGTCATGCTTTGACCCCAGCTGGTAACTCAGCACCACGCAGACGTTCACTCACTCCCTCCTTTTACTCTGGGCAAGACAGGGAGGAGAATTGAAAGAATGCAAACCCCCTGGGTTAAGATAAAAACAATTTAATAAATAAAGTACAATATCATAGAAACAATTATAATAACTATAAAGGAAATAACAAGGGGAGAGAATATAAAAGGAAAAAAAAAAATAAACACAAGTGACGCACAATGCAATTGCTCACTACTTGCCAACAGATACCCAGCCCGACCCAAGCAGCAATCTGTGCCTTCTGGGTAACTCCCCCCAGTTTATATACTAGTCATGATCTGCTATGCTACGGAATACCCCTTTGGCTAGTTTGGGTCAGGTGTCCAGTCTCTGCTCCTTGCTTGCTCCATGTATCCCCTCCTCACTTGATCGGAGTAAGCATTACTTAGCAACAACTAAAACAACAGTGTGTTATCAGCTTTGTTCTCAGACTAAAGCCAAAGCACAGCCCTGCACCAGCTACTAGGAGGAAAGTTACTCTATCCCAGGTGAAATCAGGATATATTTCTGGATTATTTCAGAGTTTTCATCCTTTCTGCTCCCAATACCTTTAAATATTTCCTTTTTTCTAATTTCACCTGATCCACATTGATCATTGCATCTGTCTCTCCCAAAGTTTTCTGCCTCTAGACAATTTTAAAGAGTGAACTTTTATTGTTAATATTGACTTTAGGTCAAAATTCTTTTAAGAAATGGTGGAATGCATCTGTCTGTACTGTGGTTTCTTTCGTAATGCTTCTCTAATTTATTAAGATCACCTTGAATTTTAGTTTTGTCCTCTAACATACTTACAAAATGCCTATAAACTGGTTGTCATCTATATATTTAATAAGCATACCTTTGATTTGATTATGTAATTTACATCATTAACAAACCAGAGTGAAGAGAACTACTCTTGCAGTATGAAAGGAAACAAGTGATAACTTTACCTGG
>JBCJKH010043168.1:0-11998 GCA_039877255.1 Loriculus beryllinus
CCACTAGCCATTACTGGCACTGCAGAGACTTCTTCTACAGTGACCACAACTGACTACTTAGAAGCTATTTCTAACATTAGTCCAGAGTCTCACTCACTCATTTAACCTTGTCCAGCCACAAAGCTTGGTCAAATACCAACTCTGTCACTCAGTGTCTTTTATCCCACAGTCTGGCAAATAATGAGCATAACGTTGTGTATTAGTGATTAAGCAGCTCACAGGAGGTTTCAGCAGCTGGCAACCAGGGATTGCAAATGATGACTGTCCTTTATATCCATATGTTTTTCTATTTGATACTGTCTTCTGTCATGCATCTATTATGCATTTTAATAGGTATTTAGATTAGACAAACACTAAGCATGTTTTCAAGGCTAGATGCCAAATGTTTAAAGCTTCGCATGCTATATTAGTGCATTTCAGGATCTGCTCATCCTCCCTGCATGGTATTACATGTATTGCATAGATCCTCATTAGTCCTTCAGTGGACCACAGACATCCTGCTCTTTAGTGTGCAATCATTTGTACATCTGCAACTGTTTTAATGTTTTTCAAACCTTTCATAGCTACATGAAAAAGTTAATTCATATATTTGTGTGTACATGTATACACATATATATAATACAGACATATATACAGGGAAACAAAAAATACACTGCGAACTCCCCAACTGATGAACTGAAACTTACTCAGTAAATTCAGATTAACTCTTAAGGGTTTAGCCTGTGAAAATTTTGTCTGATTTATATTTTGACAAATCTCAGGATAATCTGTTATTTTCTGTCCAACATCCTGGAATTTATCTACACAATGGCCATGTGGCTTCAAATGATCAACAATTTTACCCTCTTTCTTATAAAGGTAGACCTTCATAGCCAAATAATTGTTTTTTCTATACAGTTTATTGTTTCACCTTTATTTACTTGCTTTTCTCCCCTAAGTTACTGCTGTAACCCTGCTTTTCCTCTTTGAAATACTAGTCTTCTGTGTGGTACCATATCAAAAACTTTACGAAGTGGTTATTAAAAGAGATAGAAAGTCTGTCATTGTCTTAAAAAATTAATTGTTCTCTCAGAGCCAAAGATTACACTCTAAAATGAACTTTCTTTGATAAACCTACATTATAGGTTTTAAACTTCATTTTTATTTCCATGTTGAAATCTTCCTCAGTACCACTCCTTGCAGGATCAGACTGCTAAAAATATCATCTTCCATGTTATCTTCTTTCCCACACTCTCCATCAAATATAAGGACTGTATTTGCTACTTTTCAGCCAGGCAGTCTCAAGAATAACTAAAAATATTTCCTTTCAAATTTTCATTTTTTAATGCTGAATCCTTCAGTTTACTCTAATCAGCAGTCTATTGTTAATTTGAGCTATAAAGCCATGAAGTTTTCTGTCCAAACCTGACACTGTTTCCTTCCACTCATATTGACATCTGTCATCAGTGACTATTTGATAAATTTTCATCTACATATAAACAGAATGGTCACAAAACCTCCTGCAGTTCCTACCAATATCATCATATAATCTTTCATTATTCATCTCCAAAGTAATCAAACAGATCTTCAACTGTCCATGTTAAGAGAAGGTTCAGGAGGGCCTCATCACAATATTCCATTTCAGAAATGGAAGCTACAGAGGACAGAGTCTCTTTCACTGAGAGAAGCCACATGGAGAGGACAAGGGGTAACAGGTACAAGTTGCACTGGGAGAGGTTTCATCTTGATATAAGAGAATTTTTTACAGTGAGGACAAGTCACAGAAACAACCTCCCCAGGGAAGTGGTGGAGTTCCCATGACTGGAAGTTTTCAAGATGCGATTGTACAAGCTGCTAGATAATCTCATCTAGCCTCCCTTTGCCATGAAAGTTTAGAAAAAATTGGACCAGATGATCTTTAAAGGTCTTCCAACCTGAGCTGTTTATGGTTCTAAGATTCCATGATTCTAAGTTACTAGAAACTTTTTTATCATTACCATGCAATAGAACATCACCAATTTTACGTTTTTATAAATATATATATTTCCTATTTTTTAAATCTTATTTGCAATTTCTTTTCATCATGTCTTTAATATCCACATTACTATAACAGATCTTCCACATTGCTTACATTTTCTTTCTTGAATTCCTCAGTGTACCCTCATTTTTCTTATTTTTGTTATCTTGATCATTACAGCCAAAAGTGGAAATTATTAATTTATCTCATGCAATTCTGTATATTCTTTAGTAAAAGGAGTTCATTCATGCCAGCTTCAATCCTCAATGACTAATACCTCAGGTAGGATCAATCCATCAAAAAAACCTTCCTTTGCTCCATCAGTGGTCCCAGTAGTAATATATTCCTTACAGTACTAATCTTTGAGCTTGTCACTCTCTAATCAACTTTGACAGAAGTTGGAAAAATGTGACTGAATATCACCTAAGTTGTCATTTTTTTAAATATCTGAAATCACTAGGCATATGCATTTTTGTTTCTATAATTCAGTTTACCCCAGCATAAATGGTAATCTTTGAATTTTCCCATGCTCCAGATGAGGTTCCTTCTCAGCTTCTGTGTTATACCTAAATATTCCTGCATCTTTTGTCCTTTGTATTCTCTTCAGTTGTTATTAATAAAGGATCCTGAAATGTATTAAACTCAGTATGTTCAGTATATGGCTACAGATCTTGAAATGTAGAATATGAATTGCATCCCTTCTTTATCCCTCTCCTTTGTCATGTCTGAAACTTACTAATTATCTGTAGTTGAATCCCTACTCACTGGATCCTCTCTTCCAATGACTAAGACTGGTGACATGATACTTTCTGTATTTTTTGCACCCTTTCATCAGATAACTATTTAGCTTTCCTTCTCTCACTTCTTAATTTGTTTTGGGTATTTTTCTCTCTTTCTGTTGCACTTTTTCCACATTATCTTCTATTTTTCCAGTCCTCCTGTTTGTCTTTGTGAGAAAGTACTTGTCTTATGACTATGGTGTTCAAGAAGACATGCAATCTTTATTCTCTATCCTTTCCCCATCTTATCCTACTAAAAGGAAATAAAGCTGTCAGCCAACATCTCAAAGACCAGCAGGATGCAGGTGAAAGCTAGATCACCATGAAGACCGCTATGAAATGTCCACTGTCACTCACCCCTTGCTTCTAGGTCTACTAAGATATCTTTTTCATCTCAGCAATGCAATTACAATAGTGAAATTTGCAATGCGTCAAGCTGCCACTGTTGCATTCATCTTCAAACAGGAAGCAATTCCTGACATTATTATAATCTTGAATATAGAGTTAAATAGCTAATGCCCCAATTTAAAGGTTAACCACTCTGTGTCCTGAATACTTCTCTTTGTATCAAACTAAGCAGTGAGAAGCTAAGAAAAAAATCAGAGGAGCTTTGCATATCTCGGTCATGCAAAAAAACAGCCAAGTAATAAAAATTAATAGATTTGAATAGTGGATTTGTGAGAAAGACTAATTTGTTTTGTCATTTTTAGAGCAGGTAGGATCATATCTTTTAGCTCACCTCTTTATTCACTGCAGAAAATTGTTATGTAAAGTAAAATTCTGATTTAACTTTATATGAACTCAGAAGCTTAACATCTCAGAGAAGCTTAAAGGTGGTTGGAATGTGGGGTGGTAAGGTAGTAGTATTAGCTACCCATTAGCTCTTTTTTCCCTGAAGAGTGAAGCATCTCACAACAATCTACTAAGTGTCCTTACAAGACTATTCTCCAGGAAGGCAAGAAAAAAGTAAAAGCAGCTAATAAAGGTTTGACCTATTCAGTTTTCATATCTGTGACGTTTCTATGCCTTCATGGAACTAAAGAGACTTAAAATATGATTTTGAATACAAAAAAAGATAAATAGCCTCACAGGCTTCATAAATGTCATCCTAAAGGATAAGACTATTAATCAGAGAGTAGGAAGATCTTGTTAATTTTATGGAAAGGTAATAATTTTTTTCAGTCTACGCTTTCAACTTAGGCTAGTCCTCATTTTTAAATTTATAAGTTACATTGGAAAGAACTGCAATCTGACACCTAAAAAATGTGAACAGTAATTTATTACGTTCAAAAATATCAGCCCCTTAATTCCATGAGCATTTCTTTGTGTAGACCAGAGAGTAATTGAACAACTACTAACCATTACTTCACAAATCATCCTTAAAAAGGCATTTTTTATGGAACTGTTAGCATTATTTCCACTAAGCAAAAAGACAGGGCAATAACTTTTATCTACTTTCCAAATACAGTTACATTTTTTTCAGGCTTCATGAAAATATGTTTACCATATTCATGTTGTTAATTATTTCAAATCAAAAATTCTCATTCAATATTGTTTTAATGGATGTTCTTATTTGAGTGCTTATTGAACTGTGAAAATCTTGAATGCTATAGCTGATGATGTGTTTAATTCTCGTAACACTCACACATCCATTTTCATTACCTTCTAGTCAAGATTTCTGTTCTTTGGCAGACATCAACAAACATCATAAAAAAATTTTCCTGAGCTTGGGTCCACTCATTTCCTTCATCTTGACTGTCTGTAGTGTAAAAATATAATAGCAATTACCTTGTGCTCCACATCATCTGGATGTGTTGTCATATTTGCTGGTATTGTTTACAACTTTCCATATCCTCTACTTAAGAATAATGTAGAAAGTATGGCCGCATGTCATGCACAAGATGGATATATAAAGCCAAATAGAGTGTGTACCTTCAATTTCCTTTTTATAACTAATTTTTTTTTTCCTAAAAAGATCATAATACCTTTACACATACTCTAAATTCTGCTTTAAATTTATTAACAATAAGTATTTATAATAGAGTAATTTGCACTCAGCAGGACCTCTAGACTCTCTTCTTTTTTTTTTAAAAAAAGAGATGCAAGTTAATTTATTACAAATCAGAAGAGGAAAAATTCCTGCCTGTAGCCAGTGCCCAGGGAAAACATACAGTTTGCAGGATTTTGCCCATAAAGAGATTTGTGAAAGAGTTTTGTTCCTGAGACATTTAGACTTTGATTCTTATTAAATTTTAATAGAGCTATGCTTAGCATCATGAATGATCATCAAGCAACTACTCTAATAACATTAAAATCGTTAGTATCTAGAAATGTTTTATATAAAAAAGCAAGCACATGGCATAAGTATAAAGACTAAGGGAATGAAAGTGATGCATGTAATTATTTCAAATTTATTATTTTAAAAAAGCAGTAATAAAAAAAAGCATTAATGTGTGGTTCAACTAATTTATAATTTATGCCTTGCTATAGAGGTTATTTCTTTCCTTATAATGAAAAAACAAAAAAGAAAAATCATATTTATCACAAGAAAGGTAAAAGATAAGGTAATAGTACACTCCATAGACAAATATCATGGTAAAAAAAAAAAAAATCAAACAAACAAACAATGAGGGGTCTTGCTTAACATTATCTTTATTTGCATGAAATTATTGTCAGGAGATGCAGTGGAGGACTCAGTTGGCACCTGTTTGTTTTGAAGCTCTGATGCGGAGTTGAGGCAATGCTTAGCCTAGTGGGGAATAAAGAGATCTTTTTTTTCTGCACCATTCTTTTTAAGAATTTTAGCTGGAAATCCAACAGTGTTTTTCAAGTTCCATCCCAGTGCATTTTATATCTTACCCAACCCTTCCACCTTAAGTATAAGTTTGTCTGTTCTGTTACGCACAAACAAAACACTGAGGCAGGTAGACTTCTGCAGCTAGTATTAGCTTTGCTTAAAAGTTAAAGCAGACATCATCAGATGGTTTTCCTTTCCAGGGTTCTTTTTAGAAAAACATACTATTTTCAGAAGGGGAAAAATTACCACATAGAACTTCTCTAGATTTCAGCAGCCAAATGCCATAGGTTAGCCTTGTACTTTATATTCCAGCTGTGATCTAGTTCATTAACAAGTCTGCTGCAGGGAATGATAGGCATTCACAAGGAAACTTCTTTTCTAAGGTGATTTTCCCACCTTCCTCCCAGCACTATTAAAGGAGTTACCATCTAGCTTACTTTAACACTTAATCATTGACCTACTGTTTTTCTCTGTCAGAAATTCTTAATAATTTTAGTTCAAATAGAAAATAAAAATCAGGAAGACAGGACATATGAATACATGGCTTTTTTCTTATAATGAAAAATTAGCTCATAAGCTTAATTAAGAGACACAGGTCCTAAATCATTGCATAATCCAAATAAAAATACTGAAGCATGACAAATCTTTTAAAAATGCTAAAGTAACCCAAGTCTACTCAAACTTGACTGCTAGGAATGAACCATGGGATGACATGTATTCTAAGGAAGTAGAAATTACTCATTTTGAATATAGATTGAGTCAGGAAATCCAAGCATACAGAGGTGGATTTTGTTACTGGACTAGCATTATTGAAGAAAAAAGTAAAGACATTTAGCATGATGTGCCAGCTGAAGAGATAAAAGTCAATGTCAGCATGAAAAAGTGCATGTGACATGCATTTTTGTAACTAAATAGAAGATGTCAGAATATCTGAGTTTAATAGTAAAGTAAAAAATCAACACCTGTATTTGTGGTATGTATAAAATTACTTCAGTCAGAATAATATTTGAAATTAAACCTCCAAAGTCAAAGAATTATTGCTGAGTTTTATTTACTGAGAGTAGTAAATATTTCTAAAAAAGCTGAAACAGTCTTCAAGTTTTGTTTCTAATTAAATAGGAACAAAATTTACGTGCATAGTTTTAGGTAGCTTTTGGTCTACTACAAAAGCTGTAGTATAAACCAACAGCCAATTTGCATTTTTGAAAGGGAAGGTAAAGGAAGTGGGCTTAAAATGTAGGAAACAGGTAAAGTAGATGAATGTCCACCAAATTGTTAAAAGGTAAAAATACTTTAAAATAGATACGAAAACCACAAAAAACAAAAACAAACAAGAAACAGTCTCAATGAGAAGCTTCAATAGCTTTAATAGAGAACATATTTATGTGAAAGCAAACACCAATGCCAGCTCAGCAGCAGCAATATTTTTAACTATAGTATCTCAGCCAAGCACAGACCAAATGTTTATGGAGATAACAAGAGGGAAAAAGTTTAAATTAGAGACTGATGTATAATTCAGTGTAATATCCATAAGGGCATACAAACAATTACTGCTCTGAAAACTTCACATATGCCACAAGAAGATTTCTTGGTAATGGAAGGGAGAGGCTACACTGAGGACAAAGGATAGGAATAATGATCACAGATCACACAGAAAGTCTGTTGCACACTACAAACTCAGAAATATGCCAAGGCTTGATCCAAACACATTCTCGGCTTGTTCCTGAATGACAAGAGCCACAGAGGAAGCCCCAGGTCTTTGTCAGGACTTGCCCAGGGGCTGGCACCTCTGCTGTCTCAGCAGCTGACTCATAGGGGTGGTGTCAGGAGCGACAACACAGTCCCTGAATGGATGAGACACTGCCCTGGGAGGTGAATAATGGGGAGTGTGGTTTGTTGGTCACGGTGAGGTTGGGGTTGGAGCTGAATCTGGCAAGGGATACGAGCAATAAAATGAAGGACTTCTACAGGTATGTCAACCAGAAGAGGAAGGTCAAAGAAAGTGTGCACCCCTGGTGAGCAAGACTGCTGAACTGGTAACAATGGACAGGGAGAAGGCTGAGGTATCCAACAACTTTTTTGCCTCAGTCTTCACTTTCTCTTCCCACATCTCTTGAGTGGATGAACTGTAAGGAGGGAACTAGGGGACCAAAGTCCCTCCTGTTGTAACTGAAGATCAGTTCCATGACCACCTAAGGAATCTGAACATACATAAGTCTATGGGACCTCATGAAATCCATCTTAGAATGCTGAGGGAATTGACTCATGTAGTTTCTAAGCCACTCTTCATGATATTTGAAAAGTCATGGTGGTCAGGTGAGGTCCATGGTGACTGGAAAAAGGGCAGTATCACAAGGTTAGAATGAAGGACCCTAAGAAGTAGCAGCCTGTCAGACTCACCACTGTGCCTGGGAAGATCATGGAACAGATCCTTCTAGAAGCCATGCTAGTGCACATGAAGGACAGGGAAATGATTTGATACACCCAGCATGGCTTCACCAAGGGTGAGTTCTGCCTGGCCAACCTAGTGACTGTGTATGATGGAGTTACTACATAAATAGACAAAGGAAGGTCTACGGTTGTTGTCTATCTGACCTCTGTAAAGTCTTTGACACAGTCCTCCACAACATCCTTCTCTATAAACTGGAAAAAGATGGATTTGATGGGTGGACTGTTCAGTGAATGAAGAATTAGCTGGATGGTCACATCCAGAGGGTAGTGGTCAATGGCTCAATGTCTGGATGGACACCAGTGACAAGTGGTGTCCCTCAGGGGCCTGTATTGGGACCAGTATTCTTTAATATCTTCATCAATGATGTAGACAGTGGGATTGAGTGTATTGTCAGCAAGTTTGAAGATGACATGAAGCTGAGTGGTGCAGTTGACATGCCTGAGGGACAGGAAGCTATCCAGAGAGACTTGGACAGGCTCAAAAGGTGGGACCATGCAAACCTCACAAGGTTAAATGAGGACAACTGCAGAGTCCTGCACCTGAGTCAGGGCAACCCCTGATATCAATACAGGCTGGGGAAAGATGGGAATGAGAGTACCCCTCAGGAGAAGGACTTGGGGGTGCTGGTGAATGACAGATTGGATATAAGCCAGCAACATGTGCTTGCAGCCCAGAAGGCCAATTGTACCTTGGGCTGGGTCCAAAGGAGCATGGCCAGCAAGTTGAGGGAGGTGATTCTGCCCCTCTACTCTGCTCTGATGGGACCCCACCTGGAGTGCTGCATCCAGCTCTGGAGTTCTCAGTACAGGAAAAACATGGACCTGCTGGAGAGGGTCCAGATAAGGGCCACAAAAATTATGACAGAGATGAAACACCTCTTCTATAAGAAATGGCTGTGAGAGTTGGGGTTGCTTAGCCTGAGGAAGAGATGACTCTAGGGGGACATTATTGCAAACTTTCAGTTCTTAAAAAGGGCCTATAAGAAAGATGGAGAAAGACTTTTTAGCAGGACCTGTTGTGGTATGATGAGGGTAATGATTTTAAATTAAAGAGGGTAGATTCAGACTGCATATGAGGTAAAAATTCTTTACAAAGAAGGTGGTAAAACATTGGCACAGGTTGCCCAGAGAGGTGGTAGATGCACCATCCCTGCAGACATTCAAGACCAGGCTGAATGTGGCTCTGGGCAACCTAATCTAGTTGAAGATGTCCCTGCTCATTGCAGAGTTTTGGACTAGATGACATTTGAAGGTGCTTTCCAACCCAAACTATTCTATGATTAATTAAATTAATAACAACATAGTAAGCATTCCAAGTCTACCAATACACAGCAAGTGATTTACTCAAGGGCAATGCAGATGTACCTTATTTTAAGGGCACTGTTCTGTTGAATATAAATCTCAGAATATAAATCATTCAAGTAAGTCATTCCTCTCTTCCCTCATGCATTGTTTTTACATGGATTTTTCATATAAAAAAAAACCCAAACCAACAAAAAAAAACAAAGGAAAAACTACAAAACAAACCTTAGAATTGAGAATCTCCCACAGCAAAGATGATGCTGCATTACATCAGCAGTGTTAATGAATGTACAATGAAACCAGGACATTAGCAGATGATATAATAAGGTAAACAGAATGACATTTAATTTTTCAGTGTATAGGCCCTGGAAGATGAACTCAACATCAGCCATGAAAATCAGAGATTCAGTGTAAAGAACTGTCAAAAAATAAGCTTATAGAAAGAACTGGAGTATATGGATCTTCAGTACTGTAAATATAGGTTTCTGCATTTATGTGAAAAAATATGATACTCTAGACCGTACCACATTGGAAAGATAATGGGGCAGAGAAGATGCAATAAATCCAGTGAAATACAACACCACAGGTACAGAGATTTAATACCCTACTTATCTTTTGTCATTAGAAAATATCAAACTACTTTTGCGGAGATCGGAAAGGGATAACCAGGACTGAGGTTATATTACCTCGAGTACAGGACCTGTATGTATGTTCCCAGGAGCATTGTGTTTGTGTTGCTTAATTTTATAATTTTACTTACATATATGAAGTCTTATATTTGAAGGAGAGATCCAACCATCTGGGTTCCTAAAATGATTAAATTATGTCTCTGTATGTCTTTTTAGCATTCTTGTGGCATAAACTCTAAGAATTATTGTTGTTACTGTTATGAGAATTTTGGATGTCATGCAAATATTGTATTTCAAGTTAAACAGGCTGTAGACGTGGTTTTTTTTTAATCTAATTTGATTAATTTTATCATACCCCACCTTTAGTGAGTGTAGGAAGAGAATTGCTGAAACCTCTAGGAGTTAATTTCCTCTATCTCAACAGTTTACTATCTTCCAATCTTCCTACTCTATGCACTGTAACCTCTTCATGCATATAGCATATAGTTGCTTTCATAAAGAAAATATTTATTTTTTTATTCAAGCCCTGTTGCTTAGTAAGATTCATTTAAAGCAAGCACCTTTTCATTTGGCCATTGAGCCTAAACCTACAAATGTACGATAATGATTGTGTGAACAGTCCTTGCTGAAAGCACTTGAAAAATACTCAGAAAATTCCTTCATTTACAAACTTGCATTCAGAACAATGCTACAACTGCCTCTGTTACAACTGCAGGTTCATTATTTTGCAGACAATTTATCCTGATTTTCACCAAGCTATATGATAAAGAGTATCAGCAAAAGCACCTGCATAACAAACACTCATAAATTCTATTTCTGATATTGTTTGATCAACTCAGTCTTTTATAAAGGTGTATTTTAATGTTGGTTACTGTTTTTGCAGAAAGATAGGTAGCAACTAGCAATATCATTCCCATTCTGCTATTAGCTAAAGAGGGACATACAGACATAAGTAAACTTTCAGTCTGCTTTTCAGTCTCGCTATGTGAATATACACAATCCAACAAAAAAAAGAAAAACAAACAAAAACCTTCCAAATCCTCTAATTCCTTCCACAAATTAAAGATACACTTTTTTTTTTTTTTATGAAAAAGGATGCATGTTGGTTACATTCATATAAAATTCTGCTTTAAATGATGGAACTCTTGCACAAATGCACAAAAATAATGTTAGAGTAAATCCCCTCTACATAGCAGATACCCTGCAAACAAACCCTTAAAATATTTCTATTTTTAGCATCTTGATAAAATTCACTAGAATAAAGAAATCATACACACACACACACACATATATATATGTAATCTTCATTGTGTCACTTTCTCTTCTGATCAGGTGCTTTTGAAAATGCTTTCTGTGAGGGCATGATGCCAGTTCAATAACAGCATTGCAAACAGGTAAAACATTGTTAACTTTTGAAATTTCCAGGGAGTGAACCTCAACTCTTTTCTCAGTTTTATTGGGGATTCTTTAAGGATCACTTCTAGGCATATTTTAGGTATTTTATTCTCTGACTCTGTTGCAGCAGTAAAGTAGGAGGCTGAAGGAATAAGATTAGCACATACTTCTTCCCTTTGGCTTATAAACATTGTGCCATTTAGTTTCTGACTTCCTAAATGAAAGGTAGAAACTTTCTCATAAAACCCTAGGGATTCAATTTCTCTGAAAGGTTTCTTTGTTAAGATGGAGACAGAAGACATAACTATTATAGCACAGCTAAAATTTTTAAAGGGGCCTGAAAAAGTCTATTGCCTGTAGTATTAATATATGAAAAACGATACATTAGAAGCTTCTTCCATTTTGACATATTTGACGCACATTATTGTTAGATCTTATTGTGATCAGAGAACTCCTTTTCATCATGATTGCAAGTTGTGAGCTCTATACAGTGAAATTTGTGCAGGGCTGCTTCTTCTTTGCTGTCTATGACCTAGCCTAACCTCTTAAAAAAAATCGGATAGTTCGGAGTCACTTTCCACAGTTAGATACAAACAGTCTGACTGGGACTGAAGAAGTATGACGGCCAGGACTAGTGAGACACATGCAC